>BQNB010133650.1:0-18432 GCA_026074375.1 Tanacetum coccineum
AGATAAGAATTAAATGTAATAAGAGGATAAAGAAGAATATTTTTAGATTTTTAATAATATATGAGAAAAGAAATTAAAATAATATTTTTGTATTTTTAAGGTTTTATTAAGAAAATATTCATAAATGAAAAACGATAACTGCACGAGGAAGGGTCTTCAAAACACTAATTTTCGAACGAAACACGATAATCGTAACACACTTTCCCAACAACGGCGTCAAAAATTTGATACGCTGTCCGAACACACTCTATATATATAATCTATAAGTATATAAGGATTATATCAAATAATTGTATAGTAAGTATTTTCTGTCGGGTTCGAGAAACAAACTTTTAACCAAAGTAGTCTCAAAAACCTCCCGGGTCATTTTCTCTCGACGAAGCGTGAATTGAAAATCGGTTAAGTCCGTGATCGCGCGTTTTGAATGGTTTCAAAGATTTTTGAATTGGTTTTTCTAAATCCTACTAAATATAAATGACAAGTAGATAAATGCACGGAATCAAGTAAACAAGAAATGACAATTAAACACGTAAGCATTAAAACGTAAACGGGAATTAAAAACGCGACATTTAAATCCTAAATTATCTAAAATTAAACCTAAAATGATTTTCTTAAACTTTTTCTAATCCTAATTGACTATTTTAAAAGAAAATGCTAAGGAAATTCTAAACCGAGGGTAATCTAAGCTAAAAATGAAGAAAACGAGAACGGGAACGAAATCCCGTTCTTTAAAAAGTGAAATTTCAAAATATTAACCCTACGAAAGTAAATTTCAAACCTAAGCCTAGATTATGATAAAAGAAAATTTTATAAAAAAGAAAATTATTTTTTTGATTATTTTTCTATTTTTTATGATTTTTTAAAGTTTTTAACAAAATTAATTCACGAAAATTATAAAACTTTAAGCTAAAATTCCTAGAAAATTTCTAAAAGTAGCTTAAGATAAGCAGGGTGCAGGAAAAATATCAAATCCTAAAGAGCTAAACTAAATAAGCCGGAAGTTAAAGAAGATGGCGGATGAGATGCTAAGACAAAGATGTACTTCAGGAGATGAACATCAGTATCACATTGATCAGATGAAGAATTTCTTGCAAAGTGACATTGTTTGGGAAAGCAGAAAGGAAATTCTTGTATCTCCTCATCCACGAAAGATCACACCATTAGTTCAAAGCTGTCAAAGAGATCCTGAAGCTCCAGCACTATCTCTGATCAATCAAGACCTTTTGTATTTGAAGAAAGGGAATTCAGGTCCTGAGAAGATTGTTCTGTCACTTCATAAATTTCCAGCAATTGTCTTCAACGATGATGATATTGAAGAACGGACTTCCAGATGGGTTAATAAGTGTATAAAGAAGTTTAATCCTTATGCAAGATATGGTGTTGAAAACTGGAAGAATCCTCATGCAAAGATCTTCTACATAAGGAGACAGAAAGAACCTGGAAGACCAAAGGAAGAGATCTATTCAAACTCTAAGATCGTTCAAGTCATCAAGACATTCTGGGAATTGGGTCATGAACATAAGTTTATTACAGAGATTGTGGCAAGAAGAGCTAATGATTGCATAGTGTCAATAACTGAGCCAGATTACAAGAACCTCAATAAGAATGACATTGAAGATATGTATCTGTTGATCATGAATAACAAGGTACCTGATTATGCTGATACAGGATTGCTATGGTCTATGTCGGTGTTCATCAGAAGTTCAGTGATATGGGAAAGAGTGCATGATTTTCAACTTGGAATTGAAAGCTATCAACAGAAGATCAATCTCACTGCACCAACAATTACATTCCCAGGAATTAAAAAGTGTGATGTGTTTTCTATCGTATATGAGCCTGTACATGGAATCATTTACACTAATAGCAAAAAAGAGAAAAGGGTGATGAGACCTTCCGAGATACATAAGTTTTGTGATGCAACACTAAGAAGAACACTTGAAGGTCTAAAGAGTTATTATAATAATGTCAAGTATGGATATGTACAAAAAGAACTTACCAATGATGAACTTGAGTTTCTTAAGTTGTTTGAAGAAGAGATTGAAGTTCGGTTGAAGTCTCGAGATCAAATGAGAAGATGGGAGATGTACGTGAATGGAAGACCACTAGGACTAAGGAGGGAACGCCCAAAATAATCGACCCTTAAGGGGAGATTGTTGGGATTATGAAAAGTGTCGATTATGTGGTTTTATTATTAGACTTTATTTTGTTTAGTTTAATATAGCTTGTAATAAGGTTTATTATGCTTTAAGAAAGAAATAACATGATATCCAAAGTCTAGGGACTAGTATTGTAAAATTAGAAAAATAAGGAAGGGAAGCCTCCCTCCCTTTGCCTATAAATAGCCCTCTAATCTTCATTAGAGGGTGATGCTCTTGTAAACAACTTTCATTTTCCCTCCTAAATAAGATTTGAATTTTCCCGTCATTTTCTCTCATTCTCTATAAGCTTGCATGTTGATATGATTGATTCAAGATTCATGTGACCTAACACATCAGTACTAAGTCTTCTAGCAGTATTAAGTTCAGTACTGGCAGTACTTATCTTTTCTTCTGGCAGTACTAACCTAGGCCAAAGACAGTACTAACTTAAGTTAGTACTGCCTGAACCAAACACCCCTTTAAAGTGTACAATCTTATTTTAGGCTTATAAATTTGAGATTTAGAGCTTAAACCTTTAATACCAGATACTACAAAGCTATAATCAGACCTAATGAGCAGGTTTTAACAATCAACTAAGCAAGAACAAAAAGCTAACAAGTAATACTAATAATTTTGAGTTTTAAGCTGATTTGTAACAAAAATATGAAAACTTAGATTTTAACTAATAAGTGAACAAAATAAGCAATAAATGACCATAATAGGCAGTAACAAGCTAATCTAAGCAATATTTAAACAGACAATAAGCAATAATAAGCTGAAATGCAAAGAAAGGCTTAAAAAGTAAAATAATAGCACCACAATATGCCTTTGCAAAAAAGCTTTTAAAATGCTCGAGGAGCTACTCTACAAGCTCCAGATAAGCTGGTAAAGTCCAATAAGCCCATCCATTTCTGGCTTATCATCCAACAATTAAGTAATCCATATAAAGCAAAGGTAACTGACTGTTTTGGTGAATTAATGAACTTAAAGGCTTAAATAAACTTTTGAGAAAGCTTATTTAAGAAATACAGGAGTAAGATCTTATTTAGAGCTTATTGAGAATTTAAAAACACTTTGTAAGCTTAAATGCATAAAAGTAAAAACAGAATTTAAGGAACTGAATTGTATTAAAGTTGAAATGATATTACAATGCTTTTAAAATAAAATTTACAATATTTAAAGACAATAAGCTAATAAGCTACCCTAATCTACTCCTACTCCTAGATGATCTTAAACTGTGTGGTTCATCTACTATTTATAGCTGAATGAAGAAGCTTCCTGGCTCTCAGGAGCGTCTTGATCTTTAATCCTAACCTTCCATTAATAACCGTCACCCATCTTATGATCTGAGCATTTGATTTGATGTCCTGTCACTTCAACCAATCATCTGCTCGAGGATCGCCAACGTGTCATTGTTGTCAAACGTGGCAGGGTCTTCTAGAAGCGTTTAGTTTTACTTAAACGAGGGTAATTAGGGCAGGGTAAAGTTTGGGGATGAAGATGAACAATAAAAAAAGGTTTCCCGCCCCTTTTCTTTCTTATAATGTTTATTTGATTTGGTGAAATGAGGGCTTTGACTTTAGGCTCGTTTTATAAAACAAAGGGTATTTGGGCTACGGGTTTTGGATTTAATGGTTAAAAGGTAAACTTTTTAAAGAAGTTAACTATCGTTAGTCTTAAGGCTTAAGGGACTAACAGTGTTATGAGTTTAGGGTTTTTGATGAAAGTGGATTTAACAATAAGGGTATTTTTGGCATTTTGAAGGATTTATCGTTTTGTGGGTTGACGAAGGTTGACTTTGTTGACCATAGCTTGATAATTCCTGGCTCTTGTGCACTCTTTCCTTTTCGTGTTTGGCTTTGTCCGTTTTTGCTTTGATTTTTGTCCATATCTTCAATATCCATACCTGCACATACACAAACATAAAAACAAGCATATATTTTCCATTTTTATTATGTTTTTGGTTATTCGGTTAGTTCGGTTCGGTCCATGCTTGACATAAGTAGCATCCCCTCAAACAATACTTTAGAGGTGAAGCATTCAACTTCAGGCACTCAATTTGCTTATCCTGCAGGTGTTAGTCCATAGCCAAAAATACACAATCCAAAGTATTTTCTTCTTGACATTATTAAGTATGACTAACAGTTTTAACAAGCAGTCTTAAGTATAACTAGCAGTTCTAATTATACTTAGCAGTACTAATTGACAAGACTAACAGTACTAATCCTTTACAAAACTTTTAGAAAGACATAAAGAGATGTAGACATTAAGGATTAAGCATTCCAATACTTGAGACCAAGTACTAAAACCTTCCAACATCAAAACCTTTTGTAAGAAGATCTGCAACATTATGATCAGTATGAATTTTAACCATTTGTATTAACTTTTTAACATTGCAATCTCTTATAAAATGATGCCTAATCTCTATATGTTTTGTTTTAGAATGTTGAACAGGATTTTTAATAATGCAGATAGTACTATTATTGTCAATATTAATGACAGTATTCATGAAATTATACCTATAATCCAGCAATTGATTTTGAATCCAGAGTACTTGTCCGCAGCAACTAGCAGCAGCCACATATTTAGCTTTAGTTGTAAAGGTGGCAACCACAGTTTGCTTCTTACACTGCCATGATATCAACCTATTTCCCAAAAACTGACAACCTTCAGTTGTAGACTTCCTATCTTGAGTTGCTCTAGCATAGTCACTATCAGTATAAGCAACTAATTCAAATGGAGAATCCCTAGAATACCAAAGGCCTAATGTTGGTTTGCCTTTCAGATATCTAAAAATTCTCTTGATTGCTAAGAGATGGGATATCTTTGGTGTAACTTAGAATTTGGCACATGCACATACTGCAAACATAATATCTGGCCTAGATGTTGTAAGATACATCAAAGACCCAATCAAAGATCTATAGAGATGTACATCAACATCATCAGCATCTCTATCTTTGACTAAAGGATTTTCTAAATCAACTGGAGTAGAAGCAGACTTCACATCAGTGTAGTTGAATTTCTTTAAAATCTCAGCTACATATTTATCCTGACTGATAAATATTCCATCTTCCTTTTGTGTTACCTGTAATCCTAAGAAGAAAGTAAGTTCTCCTATAGAACTCATCTGAAACTTATCCTTCATAAGCTTCTCAAATACAGTACACAGCTCCTTGTTTGTAGAGCCAAAGATAATGTCATCAACATAGACTTGTACAAGCAAAATATCTCCTTTTTGCTTCTTGATAATTAATGTCTAATCTATCTTCCCTCTTTTAAACCCATTGCCCAACAGATAGTTAGCCAAGGTTTCATACCATGCTCTTGGAGCTTGATGCAACCCATAAAGTGCCTTGACCACCTTGTAAACTTTGTCTGGATGGTCAGGATCTTTAAATCCTGGTGGTTGAGTAACATAAACCTCTTCCTCAATGGTTCTATATAAGAATGCACTCTTCACATCCATTTGATATACCAGAAAACCCATAAAAGAAGCATAGGCTAAAAACAATCTTATTGCGTCAATTCTTGCCACAGGAGCAAAAACTTCTTCATAGTATATACCTTCTTCTTGTCTATGATCCTGTGCAACCAACCTTGCTTTATTCCTAATCACAATCCCTCTTTAATCTTTCTTATTTCTGAAGACCCATTTTGTTCTAATGGCCCTCTTCCCATTAGGCAAGTCTACAAGTTTCCAAACCTGTTAGAGCTTGAATTGCAGAAGTTCTTCCTGCATTGCTTCCACCCAAGATGAATCAGATAGTGCTTTAGCAATGCTTGTGGGTTCAATCTGTGATAAGAAACAAGCATATAAACAAGTATTCAGGGTATCATGTGTTTTCTATTCATATACAGCACTGAGAAACCCTTGTTCAGAAGTAGATTTTGTCATTCTTCTTGTCTGAATAGAGGACTTCACGTCTCCAATCACATTGGGTGATCTTTATGGATTCTTGTATTGGGAGTGGTTGGAACTGTATAGGAATTAGTGATGTTCCCCAAATCAACTTCTGGTTCATCTTCATCACTGAAGAACTCAACATGAGTGGTCTCAAGTGTATGACTAGCTCCCAATTTGAACATGTCTTTAGGGCTATCTAGTTCATATGAACTAGCAGTATTCACTGATGGATCAACAATATTAAGTTTAAAATGACCAGTATTAACTTCAGGACTGGCAGTATTAACATGTTGTCCAGCAGCATTAACTTCCTTAGGACTGCTATCATCTTCAGACTTATCTTTTTCTTCACTCTCATTATGTGGACCATCTTCAACCTGCTTTTGATCATCAGCAGCAGAGTTTGGCTCACCATTACCAACATCTTTGGAAGGTGAAACAAAGTATGAAGCATCTTTCCAAATTGGCATCACAATGCAATCTTGACTGATTTCTTCTTTCTGAGTAAATGTACCTGCATTAAGTTCTCCTTGTGTTCCTTTAGATTCATTTGAGATAGTAAAACCCTATATCGCTACTGGTACAAAATTTCATTAATATTGGGTTAGAGAATTTAATATCAGAAACAGCCGATTTAGAAGACCATTCCCTTCTTATCGATAGGCATATCCCTAAAAACCCAAAATGCAAGTTTCTTCTACCCTCTGGTTCTTTGTGTATTACCCCTAAAAGCTTGACTTACTCAAGGAATATCCAACAAAGAAAACCTTCATCACTTTTCATTCAAACTTTCCTAAATTTGTATAAAGTATTAAGAATGGTACACATGCTATCCAATTGGTCTCATAAAGCTAGAGCTGGTTAAAAAACCACTAAAAAGTTCATAAGGTGTCTTGTTATGAGTCTTTGACTACTAAGTACCCATTTTCTGTACATAGCAAGCAGTACAAACTGCTTTAGAGTAAAGCCCAAAATGTGGGTAGGTAACTTAGAGTCAAGCTAACATGGTGACTAAGGCAGCCGTACAATTGATGATCCTTAGGTTCCTGCAGCAGCGTCGAGGGCTGCCACACCGGAGTTTATGACGGTGAAGGGGAGGGTGGGGGGGTGTTGGGGGGGGGCGATAGGTCCGTAGAGGCTGGTGAGAGCACCTAGATATCGCGTTACTCTCGCTTTTCAAATTTTTACAGCTCGTTATTTCTTGTCAACATGAAAACTAATCAGTGAGCTCTGAATCAATGGACGGTCATCTATCCTTACAATCATGTTCCATTATACCCTGAATAATTTCACTTTCTTCTTATCACTAGGTTTTCTATTTCTTTGATAAAGTTCTTGAGAATCTCACTGGTTTCATCCTTAGTTGTTAAAAAGAAAACCCAAGTAAACCTGCTATAATCATCAGTGACTACTAAGCAATACTTCTTATGCATTAAACTACTCACAAAGGTTGGACCAAACAAATCCATATGAAGCATAAACAAAGGCTTAGTAATTGGATTCAGAACTTTGGACTTACAAGAAGCTTTGTGTTGCTTCCCTTTAAGACAAGCAACACAGGTTTGGTCATTTTCAAAACGTTTTGTAGGCAAACCTCTTACAAGATTATCCTTAACAAGCTTATTTATGTTCTTAAAGTTAATATGACCAAGTCTCCTATGCCAGAGCATTGATTCATCTGATGTAGCCTTTGCAACAAGACAAGTTAAACTCTCTTTAGGAACAATGTTCTTCATATCAAAACTGTACATGTTGTCCTTTCTAGGAATTTTAAGAAGTATCTGACTTTCATCAGGCAACTTAAAATTAGGAGATAAGACAAGACATTCAGTGTCAGTAAAAAGGACATAGTTCTTTTTGTCACACATCTGTGAGACACTAAAAAGGTTAAATTTTAACTCATTGACAAAGTATACATCTTCAAAATCAAGGCTATCAGTTTTAAGTGTTCCTTTAACCATGACGATTCTAACCACCAAGTGCTCCTCCCCCAAATGTAACATAACCTCCATCAAATTCCTTGAAATCTGAGAGATAAGCTATGTTCCCAGTCATGTGCCTTAAGCATTCACTGTCAATAAATCCTATATCATCCTGTTGTGGCTTGCCCTGCACATAAAAATAAGGAAATTAGTTTCCTTTGGGGACCCAAGCCATTACTGACTTGTATCTGCCTCGTGCATCAATGTAGTTGTGTTTCTTTAAGGTGGTTGATGCACTATCAAGTTTGGTAGGTCTCCAAACCCAATATGCTGAGGCCTTTACAACATTTGCCTGATTAAACCTAACAGCATTAACAACTGCTGAATGTGACCTAACAATATTAACTGCTTTTAGCCTAGCAGTGTTAACTGCTTTTGCCTTGGCAGTATTATTTGTTTAGGTAAAACTTTTGTTACATAATACTGTTTTTGATTGATAGGGCATTCTTATAGTTGATTGTGTTGATTTTGAAAAATGTGACATTGATTTAGCACTAAAAACTATAGATTTTGGATGAGCATTATTAACTGTCTTGGCAGTATTAAATGGTTTTAGGCAGGTTTTCATTAAAACTGCTCTTGGAACTATGTTTTTTTAAGCATTAGGGTAAGTCCTGTTGGTAGTATAGTTGTAGTTCATCATGTTATAATTATTCCTATACACCATCCTTTCCCTTTGATGGTATTTAAAATGAGCCTGCACTTGATCAAAACTCCCACAAATGAAGCAAGCTTTGTTATACATCACAAAATCACTTCCTATTTGATTGGACTTCTGTCCATTCTAGTTTCTTTGATTCCCTCTAGGACTTTATGATCTATACATATTAGCATACCTAACTGACTGTTTAACTGGTTTTTCATGATTTATAGGTTTGACAATCTTTATCTTTTTATAATAAAACAGTTTCTTTATCAACATTAAGTGGAGAGTCAACAAAGCTACTTGTGTCTTCTGATACTTGTTCTTTTAACAAAGAGTCATCAGAATTTTCCTTAGAAGCATTTGATTTTTATCACAAACAATGTTAGACTCCTGCTTACTATCCTTAGAACCATAACTTTTGAATTCAGGGTCTTTGAATTCATCAAGACCAGAATAAGACAAATCAAGCTTTTTAGGTCGATTATAGATTAAAGGATGGGGTGGAGGAACATCATTATACCCCAAACCCTTTTTACTTTTGTCAATTATTTGACTTCAATGCCCTCTTTTTCTTTAACTTTTTCAAACTCATTTTTAAGTACATTTATTTCATAATCTTTGCAAGCTACTTCCCTTTTAAGAATTGCAACTTCTTCACTAAAAAGAACCTCATTCTTTCTATATGAGATAAGTTGTTCTTCTACAGTTGCTAAACCTCTTTTATAAGTAGCTGCTATAAATTCAGTTTGATTAAGCATGACAATTAAATCATCAGACTGTTTCTTAAGAGTTTTATAGTTTTTTAGACAAGTTTTAGTGCAAGTTTTATCATTGTATACCTCAGAGTCTAAAAACACCATTAGAGCCATGTTTTTCTTAACTTGTTCTTCTGCCATATCCAATCAAAACCTACACCATCTTATAGCCAACATTCTTTTGAAGATGGTCTTTATTGTTTCATTGCTTCCTAGTGTTTGTCTTGATTTTTGGAACTGACACCTCTTTGTTCCTTTTGCTCTAATATATTCCCTGCAAAGTTGTCCCATCTTAATAACAGTTTAAACATACTATCTTGGATTTATCATACCTTGCTGTATCATTAGCATTAATGAAAATTTTCTTTCATGTTCTTTAAAAGTACCTTTTTGCCCTTATACTTAACAAAGAGAGCTGCCACTTCAAATCCATTGCTTCCAGATCATCTTCATGAATTTGCTCTAAGTCCTATTGTAGGAGATTAGAACCATTGGGATTATCAATCATGAAAGCATACATAGCATTACTACTGAAGCTAGCAGTACTAACTTGATGACTAGTAGTGTTAACATTAGGACTAACAGTACTAACTTCATATGCAGGTTTAGCAGTATTAACATCATTAGTACTGCTAGTGCTTAGAGCAGTCATAAAGGCTAAGTTTTGAGCATCAGTACTTGTACCAACATATTTCTTTACAGTTTATTCAATAATTTTGAAATTGTTGTACAAATCATCGATGCTCATTGTTTCAATTTTAGCCTTATTCAGCTAGACTACAACATGAGTATTCCACTCAGGAGGCAAGCTTCTCAAAAATTTTGAATTTAAGTCTTCTTGAGTGATGACTACCCCCAAAATTGCAAGCCTACTAACAATCTTCTGGAGCCTGTTACTCTGTGCTTGATGCACTAAAATTTTCATATTGTTGCTTCAAAAGTGTCTTCTGTGTTTTCTTAGTGTCTTCATTACCTCCAAATTGTGTTTCGATAGAAGCAAACATTGTTTTAGCATCATCGTACTGACTGAAAGTAAGTTGATGTTCATTGGGAAGAGCCATCAGTAGCAAGCTTATAGCCTTCACATCATTCTTCTTGTTGGTCTTTTCTTCAGCAATTACATGTACTGACATCTTTGTAACTAAAGCACCATTCTCTTGTAGCAGTTTGTGGTAAAAACAGATACCCATATTACCATTCTCTATGACTCTCATAGAGCGGCGGGAGAGGCCGAGTTTACCTGAAGGGAACGGGCGAGTGCTTATTCTTATCACCCACATCTCATACTCACCTAGTTTGAGTATGGGTAGCTTATAAAAAAAAAGAAAATAAAATAAAGTAATATAAATAATAGAAAAACAAGTCGCTTAGAAGAAAATAGAGAAGTAAAAAAAAAGTTAATAAGAGAAATGAAAATATCTAGAAAAGAGTAAAAAAAGTAGAGTTATAGAGGGTATAAGTAAGAAATAAAAGATAAAAGAGTATGCTTAGCTTAATAGGATAGAAAGAGACTTAAAGCCAAAAGAGGAAAGAAACCAAAAAAAAAAAAGACCGGCGCACCAACACCTGCCCCTACAACCCACACACCCCACATGCCACCCACTAACCTTCCCAGACCCCCTACCACCAACCCCCCCCCCCCTCATCACCTACTCACCCCTAAACGACTCACCGCCACCCGCTCCCACCCCACTTCCTCCCTCGATCCCCCCACCCCCGACCCCACCCGCCTCCCCTCCAACGCTACTCACCCCCTCCCCTCGACCCACCATCCACCCACCCTGCCCCACCCCTACCTACACCCCTGCTGTCGCGCGACATAACCAACACATTACCCACCCCTCCCAACCCCCACTCCCTCCCACCACCTACCTACCCCGCTCGCCCCCCGCGCCCCAGCACCCCCCTACCCTCTAACTATTGCACTCACACCCCCACCCCTCCACGTCAACCACTCCCTCCCCGTCTTCTCTCCCTCCCACTCCCCGCCCTCTCACCTTCCTAACCCCCCCCCACACCTCCACGCCACCGCAGCACTGCCGCGACTCGCCACCACTCACACTCTTTCTTCCGTGACTCCCTGCCTTCCACCACACACACTCCCCCATCACCCTACACCCCTGTCCTCAAACCCGGGCCTCCCACCCCCATCCCTTCAGTACTACCCCACTCCCTCAACGTACTCTACCACCCCCCTTCTCCTTTCTCACGCTTATACCCCACTGCCCCTCTCCAGCCCCCCACCCTCTCCCGACCCCCCCGTACTCACCCTTCCCCTCCCCACTACACTATCTATATATATATCCTGCCTCCCCCGCCACCTACCCCACCCCCTTCCCTACCCTCCTATCCCCTAACGCCCTCTACTCAACAACACCGATACCCCCCCTCTTCCGCCCAGGGGCTGGCTTCGGCGGTGCGTCGGTGCGGCCCTCACGCCAGCTACCCCAGCCCCCCTTTCCTTCACCCCCAACCTTTACTCTCAACCACACGCCACCTCAACCGTTGCCCCCTCTTTCCCTACCCCCCCACTCCCCCCCAAACCTCGCGCACTCACCCCCACCACCACTCCCTCCTCCCCCGCCTAACCCACCCTACACCCCCCTCCCTCAGCGCCCCCACCGCCTCCCCACTCTCAACACACTCCCCACCCCGCACATGACCAACCCCCCCTATCTTGTCCCCTGGCTCTACCCACCACGACCGCCCCTCCCCCTCGCGCTACCCGCGCTCAACCATATCACTGACAACCTTCTAGCACGCCAACCTCACTCCCCCCCCCCCACACCCGACTCTGACAGACCGCCCTCCAACCCTGCGCGCTCCCCCCTCCGCCCATCCGCCTTCCACTCTCGCGCGACGCCCGCGCCACTCCCCCTACCCCCTCACCCCACCTACGAGGCGCGAGCGCGGACAACCCACAATCCTCCAAACCCCAACCCCCCACAACACACAACCCCGAAACCTCCCCCCCGGCAAATGCACGCCCCAAGAAGCACCCCACGCACCATGCCCCCCTATAACACCTGTATACGTAATACAAGCCACGCATCCCCCCCACACATATCACTTGTCGAGAAATGATAGCAATACCAACCTCATACATTGCGCTTCACTACACCTCTAACGACCAACGCCGCCTCTTTCCAAACAACTACCTCTTTCAATTATGCATCCTGTAATTCTACATCACTCATAGCGCATGTCACTTCCACCACTTCGCAACCCTCGTATCATACAGCTGAACACCAACGCTACTCTGCAGACACGACCCTAAGTAATTTAACCACCCTTGACGCACTGAATTGACTAACGAAGCAGTGTTTCCAACACAACCACCGATCATAACAACAACACCAATGAGTCCCTATACCAAGATCACACCAAAACTTCTAAACTTCTAAGAGATATCAACACTATCTTCTAGAATAAATACGATATACATAAAGCATTTCAATACATATCACATCATAACGTATTTTATCTTCTGCAGATGTAATACTCAGAGTCGCCCTAGTACTAAGTCTTCTAGCAAAGTATTAAGTTCCTGTACAGGCATATCTGCTTATCCTTATCTTCTGGCATGAACTACAAAACCTATTAGTACTGTATAGTTAATCTTAGCAGTGCTCTAAGTTCCTGAACAGAAGTACTAATCATGTGAAGATTTAAATTCCACAAACAATCCTCCCCAAAAACTTGTGAATAACCTTTAAAAATCTCATGTATCTTCTGAACCAAATCTTCTAGCCAGTCTGCTGAGGATCTTCCAAAACACTATCTTTCACTGCAATATACTTGTGCTTGAACAAACCTGATATGTGGTCTCTACTCCTATGGTTCACTTTGGATGATCAACCATCTAGCCTGAGCAGAGCTGGGGAGCACATGCATTAGAGAAAGAGAGCTTGTGACAGAGATATTTCATTTCCTACCATCAATGTGAAATCACAAAACTAGTATCCATTAAAAAGGCACATGAACTCCACATAAAAATATGTAACTCCTATTATCAAATTTCAGTTCTTATGATTCTCTATATTCATCTTCTTCATTTGGTTTAATCATTGTCTTCAGATCTCCCCAAAGTAGTAAGTCATAACCTTCTGGACTTGCTGTCTGAAATCTTTCATTGACCAATCTGTACAATTCCATCACATCTTGCCTATCAAAATCATAAAGCATTATACTAAATACTTGTATGTTTAAACACTTCCATCTGCTCTTTTTGATTTGATAATAGTATATATCATTTGCTAAATGAATCTGTGTCTCCCATTCAACTAATGGATACTTTGTGCCAATGATTCAATATTAAGACATTCTTCATCTGGAACAATGAGAGGCAAGTAAACTTAAGTTCCATCTTTCCTTAGTATCGTCTTCCTAGCTTCTGTTTCTCAGCACATTCTTCACTAAGATTTTCTCTTGCTCATTTCCTAGCAAGTGATTTCTTTTTACTTCCTCTAGCTAGTTGCTTTTGAGCAAAACTGTAACAACTGGCAATTTTCAGAATTATAAATGACTATTTTACCCTTTGACTTTTCGGGTCCGGCTTGACTTTTTGGCTTTTGATCTTTTATTGTGACTTAAAAACGATTACCGCGTAACCGGTAATTTTTCGAAGCATAAATTAAAGAATACATATGGTTAATTATTACATATCTCACATTTGCACATTATTTTTAACTATTTACTTGAACACAAAAATAAGGAAGTTATTCCTAAGTTGACTTTATCAAAACGACTCCCAAATCACGTTTATCAAACGACTTGGACTCTAAAGCAATTTGAATGTAAAACGACATTCCGGACAACTTTTTAGTTTGCCCGAGACCTGAAAACAAGCAGAAAATGACCGAAATACCCTCGCAAAATTTTAGAAACGAGAACAACGCGTACCGACATGATAATAATTAAATTTATATTTAATTATCACAATTTAGTTAATAAAAATATTTAATAAATTATTTAACATTTTATTCAAAAATGTTTATCAAAAACGCGAATTTTCAAGTTAAAGTTTTATTTTACGGACAAAGCTTACCCGTGATACCTGATGACTATACCCAAAAGCGCGCGCGTGGAACAAACATTTAAATAAATTTTATAAAACATTATGAAGATACTTATATCGGTAAAGATACTAACTTTTTTGTGTGTGAAAATTTGTTTTTAAACGCAATGGTAAATGAATTTTTCCGAGTGCCTCGAATCAATTGTTATCAACCTAAACAAGTCTCGAGACCTTAATATTACAAAATTACAAAAATGGTCCATCTGTGATTAGTTTACACCTCAAGTCTAAATAATAGTGTTTAGATTTCGGTGAATATGGTACCCCCCCCCCCCCCCCCCGTGTATATATATTCGTTACGAAGCTCTTTTAACGGGAAAGTAAGACACGACCCACAACAAAAGTTCGAGACATGTCTATAATCACATTATAAACTTCCATACGTGTCATATCTCACATCTCTAACTTCTACATTTAAGTTACGTGTTTATTTAGCATTAAACAGGGAAGTTATACCGCGTAAAAACTGAAAAACGTTATAGGACACGTTCCGACTCCGGACTAAATTAAGTCTACTGATACTTTATTCATTTTGATCATTCTATAGTGTCACATAGGTTATCTACACTTACGTTTATGATTTTTACATGTATCGCGTACGTTTTACGTTCTTAGCTATAGTATGCACCACCTTTACACCATTATCCATTTGTGTATACACCTAACATTATAATTATAAATAAAACATCTTACAAATGCTTATCAAACTAAAATACGGCCACCATAATCCTTATATCAACAAACAAATGAAATTTTGACAAATCCAAAGTCAACGTGACTAGCCTAAAACTAGCCCACATTTTTTTTTGATATCACACCTTAACAATCGATTCGGTCTAGGCCTATAGCATGATCAGCCCAAAATTTTAGGATATAAATAAGACTCATAATTCATAACCCTAAATATATACCCTACTTCATTCATCAAAGAAAAACATACGCCACTTTTTTTTATTAGTTCATATCACGACAAATGCAAACTTTTCTCAACTTCCGTTTTCTACGGATGTCACTTCACCAACTGAACAAAGACATCACATAATCACTATATTGTAGCAAGGAAGAGTGCTCAAGTGTGTTACGTTGATTTTCCGTTTCGGGTTCACAACACATCATAGTTTTGGGGTCACGACGAGCTCTAATTCTATTGTTTTCTCCGCAATAGTTCGTTTTTTCGACGACTATTGTACGAGTTTCCTGTGAGTTGGGTTCTATGAGCATTCCGACAACACTCATTTACTAGCGAGAGTTCCGGTCTCTGGCGAGTTTTGTACAGAGTTTGGCAAGTTCATTCCTTTCCATTTATTCCGACGATACTTTTATATTTTTCGGCGAGCGGTACATACATTGTTTCCAACGAGTTCATAAACGCCAATGACGTGAGATGCTATGTTTTTTTCGTACGACAACATCATGGTATCAATACTTATCCTTGTTTTATTTCATTGTTTAAGAAAATGGTACTGTTTTAACAATATATTAGTTTAAGATGGAGAATATGAATGACTAATAATGGAATATGGAAATGACGCATGTAAGAAAAGAAAAACGAAAAGTAGAGGGATGGATGTTATCCGATCCGTACAATACAAACACGTGAATGGTTGTTTATTTTAAAATGAGTTTACTAAACGGTCCTTGCTCATGTTTCTTCTGAATCAAATCTTCTAGTCTAGTCTGCTGAGGATGCTTCCAAACACTCTTCTACTGCTGTACTTGTGACTTGACAAACCTGATGAGCTTATAACCTATTTCACTTTGATGATCAACTTCTAGCCTTCTACTCAACATTTTTGAAAGAGTATCATGTGACAGAGGATATTTCTTTTCTACCATCATGTGATTCACAAAACTAGTATCCATTAAAAGCACATGAACTCCATAAAAATTATGTAACTTCCAGTTTATAAAATTCCAGTCTTGTTGATTTCTCCATATTTCATCTTCTTCGTTTGGTTCAATCATTGTCTTCAGATCTCCCCAAAGTAATAAGTCATAACCTTTGGGACTTGCTGTCTAAAATCTTTCTTTGACCAATCTGTACAATTCCATCACATCATACCTATCAAAATCATAAAGCATTGCAGTAAATATCTTGTAATGTTTAACATTTCCATCTGCTCTTTTGATTTGATAATAGTATTTATCATTTGCTAGAATCTGTGTCTCCTCGTCAACTATTGGATACTTTGTTGCCAATGATTCAATATTAAGACTTTCTTATTCTAGAAAAATATTCAAGTAAACTTGAAGTTCTTCTTTCTTAGTATCATCTTCTAGCTTCTATTTCTTAGCACTTTCTTCACTAAGAGTTTCTCTTGCTCTTTTCCTATTAACTGATTTGTTTTTACTTCCTCTAGCTAGTTGCTTTTGAGCAAAACTTGAAGCTTCATCCTTTTTAACAAATTCTTATTGAAGATCAAATCCTAATCTCTTCATTACTTCCTTTTCAATCTCAGAATCCTTCGGTACAAAAGCTTGATTCTGATCCCATACTCTTTCAAATATAGGTCTAATATCTTCATAGCTCATTCCCTTGAAATGACTCAGCTTGTATCCTCCCTGATTCTTCAAATACATACACATGTTCTTCCTTACTTCAGCTACAGAGAAAGGTCTATTTTGAAGTGTATGATATCTTAGCACAGCAGGATCACTCCAATCAATATCAGCAGGATCACTCCAATCAATATCATTAGCTTGAGCTACAACTTCTTCTCTTTCATCCAACTGCTTTTGCAATTCAAGAGCTATTTCAAAATCAGACTTCTCTTGTTCTTGTTTTGCCTTAAACTTAGCTTGTTCTTCTTCAAACACCTTCTTAGCTAATTCCTCATCAACACTCATTTGAACTTGAACTCTCTTTTTGATTTTCTTTGGAGGCTCAGACTCTTGCATAATTGCTTTTCCTTTAATCTTTACTTTTACATCAGCAGTACTAACTAATCTACTTCTTCTGGTGTAAGTTTGAACATTTTCAACACTTTGTCTTCTTCTAGCTGCATCTGCAAGAGCTGTAGCTGCACTAAAAACACCTAACTGCTCTTCAGGTTGATCACTAATCTGAGTATCATCAATCCTCCTGTATCATCCTGTTGCGACTTACCCTGCACATAAAAATAAGGAAATTAGTTTCCTTTGGGGACCCAAGCCATTACTGACTTGTATCTGCCTCGTGCATCAATGTAGTTGTGTTTCTTCAAGGTGATTGATGCACTATCAAGTTTAGTAGGTCTTTAAACCCAACATGCTGAGGCCTTTACAGCATTTTCCTGATTAAACCTAACAGCATTAACAACTGCTGAATGTGGCTTAGCAGTATTAACTGCTTTTGGCCTAGCAGTGTTAACTGCTTTTACCTTGGCAGTATTATTTGTTTAGGTTAACCTTTCGTTAGATAATAATGTTTTTGATTGATAGGGCCTTCTTACAGTTGATTGTGCTTATTTTGAAAAACGTGACATTGATTTAGCACTAAAAACTATAGATTTGGGATGAGCAGTATTAACTGTCCTGGTAGTATTAAATGGTTTTTGGTCTGTTTTCATTAAAACTGCTCTTGGAACCATGTTCCTTTGAGCATTTGGGTAAGTCTTATTGGTAGTATAGTTGTAGTTACCCTGTTATAATTATTCCCATATACCATCCTTTCCCTTTGATGGTATTTACAATGAGCCTGCACATGATCAAAACTCCCACAAATGAAGCAAGCTTTGTTATACATCACAAAATCACTTCCTAGTTGATTGGACTTATGTCTATTCTAGTTTCTTTGATTCCCTCTAGGACTTTGTGATCTATGCATCTCAGCATATCTAACTGACTTCTTAACTGGTTTTTCATTATTTATAGGTTTGACAATCTCTATCTTTTTATCAAGAAAAACAGTTTCTTTATCAACATTAAGTGGAGACTCAACAAAGCTACTTG
>BQNB010133652.1:5562-18432 GCA_026074375.1 Tanacetum coccineum
TTTCAATTTACACTTTGTACCCTTGGCGGTATTTTTCTTCAACGTCTCTATAGCGGTACAAACTTTGCCCAACGGTACTAACTCTGCATTGTCGGTACTAACTATGTCCAATCAAAGAATGAACAACAAGAGTGCTTCACTACCATCAATAACTCTTCTCAATGACTCTCTAAATCCTCTCAAACCTTTTGAAAAGCATCACCTATGGTTAAAATGTATCCTTATACCAAAACTTCATACAAACTATACAACACATCATATTGCCTCCCTTTAACCAATGCAGCTTATGGATTTATCATCCCAATAGTAACAACCAAGAACTGAACTACCTCCAAAAGCAACAGGGCCACCATTAAAGTCTTGAAACTCAGCAAGGTAAGCCTTGTTTCCAGTCATGTGCCTGGAACATCCACTATCAACAATTCCTTTATTCTTTAGAGCTCTATGTGGATAATCCTTCACATTAAAAGAAAGAGATTAGACTCTCTTAGGGACCCAAGCCTGTTTGGGCTTGAGTCTGCCTAGTGGATCTTTGAAAGTTGTATCCTGGTGTTCTCCATTTACAACCTGCTGAGGACTTAACAGCAGTGTCCCATTTTCCCCCAACAGTACTAACTTCTTTTACCTTAGCAGTATAAACTTTTTGGTTTGAAAAATTTGTTCTTAGTACTGTTGTTCTTTTGAAAGGCCTTGATGATGGTGAATGAGTTTTGTGAAAAACATTTGCTGGTCTAACACCATTCACAATGGGCTTAGCAGTATTAACTGGATTATTTCCAGTCTTTGTTTGTACTGCTAAAGAAACAAATTGGTTTTGTTTATTTACCCTTTGCACATTGTTCCATGTTGGTTTCCTCTCCCCTGTACCATTACCCTTAGACATATTTTGTTTGTTTAGTTCAACTTGTTTAGCCAATTTTACATGATAATCACAATCTCTTATTAAATGACTAAAACTACCACAAACAAAACATCCTCTTTGAGTAATTCCATGTCCCAACTCTTTGTGGTTAACCTTAGGTTTTTGACTATTTATAGACTGATTCTTAACATTTTCCCTAGGAGTTTTTACTTGCTTGTTAGCAAAACTAGGTGTATCAAGTCTTTTAGTTTTCACAGTCACATTCTCATCATCACTATCTGATTCATACTCCTCAATGATAGAAGCATCAGACCAAACCTTAGGTTGTACTTCTACATTTGATTCACTGACAACTATTTCAGACACTAATTCATAAGGTTCTGTACTAATGTTAGAGTCACAGGTATCATGTTCAGTTGTTTGAGAATCAGATTCACTTGGTTGATTCTTTTGTGGGGCATATGTATATTGCGAGTCATCTATTTCAACATCAGGTCCAGAGGGTACGGGAGGGCAGATAATTCCTGTCATGGGTGGACGGTCTGCATTGCATTTCACATGTTTTTTGCAATCCTTTTATGCAACAGGTTAGATATTCCAAATCAACTTTTCATTGCACCTAAAGCACTTCTGAAAGAACTTCTTCCTTTCATACTCAAACTTCCTGCTTTATCTATAATCACCATACCCTGCCAAATTTTATCCCTGAGGACACTCATGAATAATTTATAATTTTTTACCAAGATTTTTTTGAAGGAATGATTCCATTTGTTTACTATTACTTCTTAAATCATCATTTTCCTTTTTGTGCTATTAGCATCAATTGTCTTATGGTATGTTAAGAACATCTGTTTTTATCATCTAAAAATTCTATTTTCATAAATTGTTCTTTTTTTCATACCAAGTTGTCCTTGTTGATGGCAACATAATTGTGCTTCTACTTTCTTAAGACCTTGGATAATTAAGCCTTATTTCTATGCTTGCCATCACTAGTTCCTCTCTTGTACATCATATATTCTTTTATGGTTTGCATTGATTCTTTACACTCATGAGAACAGGAAGTTCCTGTGTGTTGATCCTGAAGCTGTTATTAGCATGAAAGCAATAGTTATCATCATCTTCTGAATGATGTTGTCCAGTCAACACTTTCTCCTTCAACTGTCACTAATGCTTAGATTCTATCTTTATGTACAAGTTCTGTTTCATCTCTATTTCCAGTTCTGATTACTTCTCTTTTTCCAGATATTCCAACAAATCCTTCCCCTCATTATCTTCTTTTTGAATCTACACTCTCTTGCAAAGTGCCTGTTTTGTAGGCAGATATGTAGCATTCCACTTTGGTTTTTTCAAAAAACCAAATGGTTCTTTTTGCATCAATCTGTAGCTTGCTACCAGTCTTTTTTTGGAACTTCTTTATTCTTATGAAGATCATGCCACTTGCCATTTCAAGTCACATTTCTCTCAAGGTCATATTACATCAACTTGGTCAAGTCCTCAATGTTCCAGTTGGGGACAAACTAGATGGGAATTGCTAAGCAAGGACATATGATGATGTTGATGTTTGTTCATGCTTTGAACAATGACCAGAAGTGTTGGAAACACCATAAGCAGTACTAAACTTCATTTGTTACTGTTTGTTGTTTTCAGAATCAATTGCTATATTTTGCCAAGTTGGAAGTTGATGCAGTAGAGCCTTTTTTCATCATTTTACAAAAGAAACTCTCGATTGTTGTAACAAGTCATCAAACAATGAGACTGTCCATTCCTGGTTTGTTCTCATTATTAGGAAAACTTAGTAACCCCAAGCAAGGTAGAGTCTTAGAAATTTTTGATGTGCATCTTCAGTAGATACACCTGCTCATGAATCTCTAGATGATGAGAAGGACTTGGAACCTCTATAGCTTGGTGAATCCCTATGAGTTGGATACATGAATCCTTCAAACTGTGCTTCTCATGATGTACTTCTGCATTTTTTGGATTCTATCATTTCCACCAAAATCTGGATTGTATGGTTGTGGATGTAGATAGATAGATATTCTGGTATGGCCTTTAGAAAGGTGGTCTAGCTTTTCTTTTTCTTTCTACTCAGCACCATTTCTTCTGAAGTTTTAAGGAACGCCCATGCAAAATTTTAATCTATCCTTTCCCCCCACCCATGTGGCTATTCCAATGTGACTGACACAGGACCATTCCCATTTTGGCATAACCTCCAAATTGGATAGTCTGTATGGGCCAGATAGTGTTCTATCTTCATAGCCCATATGTCATATTCTCCTTTTTTGAGAATAGGCAGCTTTATGGTTGTTTACTGTTTGAGGTGTTTGGTTGTGTTGGTGTGTTTGTTGTTTTCTCTCTGTTGGAGGTTGGTGGTGGTGGTCTTTTCGATAATTTTTTCCAGAAATTGTTTGCTTTGTTTATTGGAGATGAATAACTGGTTTTATCTGTTCTTCTTATTCAAAGTTTCTCAATGGCTCTGATACCAATTGTGGTTCCTTGTTTTACTGAATGGATCTTTGCAACCAATAAAGGATGATAGTCAAGATGTATAAATACAACTGAACTATTTGTAGAAATCAATGATTATGGTATATATTATGTTTATGGGGATCTTAACACATGTTTACTTTAAGAAGAAAAATGATCATTTGGATTAACAACTTTTATTAAAGTGTTCTTGATGATCACAGATTGCTATTCTATGATATCTGTATCGTTATGTTATTATTCTTGTGTTGAATCTTGTTTCTATCGTTGAATAGGGTTCCTTTTATATCTTATGGATAACCCTAATGTGCCGTAATAATCTTTTGACATATATCTCATTAATTTATCTTTTATATTCTTGTTCATCTTGTAATAACTAATTTAATTGATTTACGAACGTAATAAATAACAAACAGTACTATATCTTCTGTGTACGGTCTGGTACTAGAGTTATAACTTTCGGTACTAATCTATTTTAACTTTCGGTTACTAAGTTAAGAGAAAATCATTAATCCTAACCACATTATTAACTTTTGTTTTTTTTATTTTCAGAAGCGTATTTGAGACATACCTTTTTGCGGTTAAATACGCAATTACTAGACTGTTATAAATAATTATCTTTTTCATGTTATTAAACCTATACATTCAAAAAATTTGTTAATTACAATTTCTTTCTGTGATGTACATAGATTCTGTTTCTCATCCCTAATATTATAACAAACATTAAATTCATTTTCGTATAATTCACTTACTAAATTTAACGCGGGAACCGTTTAATCACCCAAAAATCATTTCCTTGTCACCAAAAGTGAACGAAATAAACTCCACTAAATCCAACACAAACCAATCCCAATGAGAAGATCACGCTTAATGGAATTGATTATCAATTTCCTCACATATCCCAACTACACACATTCAAACAGTATAAACTCACATAAACATACCTCTTACATTGGCAACATATTCATAAGTCAACACTAATAGTTTGACGAACCTGCTCAAGTCATGGTTATCACACGTATCCCCCTCCTTTAGGAAATTTCATCTGAGATTTTACTAGCCGATTCATCAGTTAGCATCAACGAACAACTGAGGGTATCTTTGAACTTCATATTTAATCCTTCGAGTCCAAATAAACTCAGGTCCACGGTTAGGAATTTCCAACGAACTTTCACAAAGCGATATTCTACTACATTTTAAACTCTTAATTTCTTCACGGTTCATAATTCTACAGGTTCTTCAACATAAACGAAGAGTTTTGTCTCAACCTTAATTCTCGTCCAATGGAAAACATGCTATATAGCATCCGCCAACACTTCTTTAGGTTTTGACACATGAAAGTGTCATGTACTCTACTCAATTCCTTAGGCAAATCTCAATCGATATGCGACAGGACCGACTCTTCAAGAATCTCAAAATGGCCCTACATACCTTAGGTGCCAACTTACCCTTTTTCCCAAAGGAATTTACACCTTTCCAAGGGACACTTTAAAACATAAACGATCTCCTACTTCAAAACTCTAACGGTTTGCGTTATTATCAGCATAGCTATTTTGACGATCTCTTGACGCCTTTGTGCTTCTTCTTATTCAATCCACTTTATCAGTCGTTTCTCTTGTATACTCAGGTCAATCAAACTACTTTCACCTATCTAATCCCATAATAAGGCGACTACTCTTCCTTCCATTACCAATGCTTCAAACGGAGCACATCTTATGCTTGAATGGTAGCTATTATTGTAGGAAAACTCAGCCAACGGTAGATGAACATCCCAACTACCACCAAAATCAATTACACATGCTCTAAGCATATCCTCTAGAGTCTGGAATCGCTTTCGCTCTCTTTGACCATCCATTTGGGATGATAATGCCGTTAATCTAATCCAACCTCACCACTAAGCCATTTGTTTAGTTCTGCCAGCATCCGCTAAGTTAACGTCCCTTCCCATCTAAAAATAATCAACAAATGAACTCTAGGCTCGAGCGGACTATTACGTCGATGTAAGATCCTTGTAAAATCTTTCCGTACTATAGTCTTCTTACAGCCAGAAAATGAGCCGACTTAGTCAGTCTATCGACTATGACCCAAATCGTGTTCATATGACCTTTCTATTGACATAGGCAGATTACGTGATAAAATACATAGTGATCTATCCCACTTCGCCATTCTGGTTATTTCAGGATGTTGCAATAAGCATTAAAGGCCTTTGGTGCTTACCTTCTACTTTGGAACACGTTTAATACTTTCTAACATAGGTAGAAATGTCTCTCTTCAATTCATTTTTTGGCCACCCAATACATATCTCGTTAGAATCATTATTACATCTTATTCTGCTCAGGATGCTACAGGCGACTTAGGATTATGGGTTCTTCCTGATTGTAATCCTTACTTCACATACCAAAAGGAAACCTATATACGATCCAAAAAGTATAGACTTCTATCATTTCTCATTTCCATTTGTTGCTCTAACCCATTTATCGCTCGTTAGCATATTCTCTTGCTCAATGCTTCCTTTGTGCCGCCAAAATCCAACACCTTCTTCCAGATTTGAATGTCTTTGACCATAGCAAGCGAACTACACGTTTAGGCTTCAACGTTCTTTCTACTTAAGAATACGCCACCACATTCGCAAATACCAGGATGGTAGCGAATCTCACACTCCTGTCCACTTAAATAGATCAATCAATCTCCTTTGATGCATATCTCAAAACCTTTGATAAAATTTGTGCTTTAGAATCTTTATGTAATAAACTCCTTGTTTATAACTTTCTCGTGCCATAAATATATTGTCTCCTAAGGTCTTAAGCGTAATCACTATCACTCCTAACTCCAAGTCATTTGTATGTGTAAATTTTCTCACGAATCTTGAATTTTCTAGATGCATGCAATTACCTTGTCTCTTTGCATCAACACACTTCCAATCCTTGATTACAAGCTTTACACTGTTTATAACTTCGATATCTTCCCACTACACGAGTAGAGACATATCTGGAGCATCGCCATACATTATTCTTCAGGTCTTAAATGCGCTCTTCTTGCTTTTGGCCCCACATTTATACTTTGGTTTTTCTAAGTTAACGAGGTTGAGGAGTTTGGCAATATTGGAAGAAATTCCATGATAAAACGTCGATAATAACCAGCCAGTCCTAGAAACGATCTAACTTCAGATGGTGTAGTAGGGGCTTCCAGTCTTCACTGACTTCGTTTAATTGGGTCAACATGAATACTCTTTGATTCTTCACGTGACAAGAATAATGCACCTTTGTAGCCAATTTCACACATGAGATTTTGCGTTATAACTTCTTCCTTTATCAACAAACATCCACATTACTCTTAGTTTGAACCTTGTGAACCTTCTTCGGCATTTGTATATATCAAGTTGTTCAACGATGAATTCGATAACAAAACTTATCTAAATTATTGGTTTACAAACTCGGTTCATCAAATCATAAAAATAAGCCAGCTATTGGTCAATACGAAAGGCAATAAACGGTTAACTCAAAATGCACCTATACTTGTTCGAAACGCCGTAATTTGGAATAACCTCTTCATGCACTCTAAGATGGTGATAAACCAGATCGGTATATCTATCATAGAAAAATACATCGCACCTTGCAATTGATCGTATAATTGTCAATCCTCGGAAAAGAGGTTACGATTCTTCACCTCGGTTAGCGTGTTCAATTCACGATTAGTGATGACACATACGCATAGATCCATCCTTCTTCTTCATGAATAGCACAGGTGCTCCCAATGGGATGGTTGACTAGGTCGTATGAACAACCTTGTACTTACAGCTACTTCCGCTAGATTCGAACAAATTCTTGCATCTCTCGAGGGCGTAAACGATAGGGAGACTTCTTTACAGGCGTTCTTCGCTCCAGGAATTACTTCGATTCGAAACTCAACTTGTCGTTTGCGGTGGTATATCTTTCAACAAGTATCCGGGAATACTCGACAAACTATCAGACCAAGAAAATATCATAATCTTAGGTTCGTATACTTTGCATTCTTTAATGCCTTAGTTGTTTCTTCGACACGTTTCCATGAACTCTCAGTTATCTCACCAACCACTAATTGGGAATTTTTAATACTTTCTCGTGAATTACTATCCGGCCTTATTGTGGGGACAACACAGTCAATTTCCTACTAATACATTCTAAACTACCGTGCCCCTAAAGGTAACAAATCTATAGTGAATAAGGGAAAGATCCTAGTTTAGTTTTACAACCACAGAATAATACTATCAACTTTCACTATTCTGTACAGGTCAGCTATCTTTATCACATAACCAGGAGTTACTATATAGTTATATTAAGGTATAGGGGCGCAAATTTAGTAGAGATAAAACTAAAAATCAGCTCCACTGAATCAAATAGACAGTAGCAAAAATGATCGTTTAGTGAAAAGTACCGTGACAAAACGCTGAATCTTGGCAGCCTCAGGCCGCCTTTCATGCTTGCATTGTAGCTCTTCCTCTAACTTGTATTCCCACCACCACGCTCATTACGACGCCATCCCAAAAGCTAGATGTTCAGATTATCTTAGATTCTAGGTTCAACTTTGGACAAACATTTCTTGAGGTGATTAGAGGTCACCACCACTCGTAAATGCTCTTTGGTTAGGCCTGGCATCAACGGAATTCAACAGGGTTGCTGCCGGTATCGTAGGTGAATGAAAACCTCTCTCAAAATGGACCGGGCCTCTGGCCATTTGAACAATACCCTAAAATTATACTTATTCATGACGATGTGTGCGCATTTAGGGCACACCTGAGGTTGCGAACTAGCATACCCTCTCTGATGGAGCCGCTGCCACAAAGTTAGTTACCTCTTTTACCTTATTAATATCCCTTCAAGATCCACAAACATTAGACAGGTTTCATCCACACTCTTTCTCTTCTCAAGATGCCCTTAGTTAGAATTCCATTGCTACAGTTATCAGTCAACTATCCCTGCTGCAGTATTGCACTTTGAATAGTAGTTGGTTGTGTTGATTGGAGCATTCCTTGGAATCTTATGCGCCATCCAGCCATTATACTCTTAATACTTGCAGACTCAGGTGCAAAACCAAATGGGGACCCAATTTGGCTTTAACTCATGGATTCGATCCGTGGACCCAGCTTGATTAGCTCTAATAATCTTGTGATCCAGAACTCATTCCCTAGTTTTCGATCTCGTACTCCGGGCATAACTCTTCCACAGTTAATGTCTTGAAAATCATTTCTAGACATAGCATTTTCTGATCTCTCCTCCTTGCTTGGACTTGAGTTTTCCACCAAATCAAAGGCTTTGTTCCAACAATAAAAACTTGCGACATACCTCACCTTGTGGTTCTCAGCAAATCACTAATTATCAAATTAAAGTTTCCAACCTCTCTATCCAACGTGTATGTACAACTCTGCACACCCTTCCATCATACTCTTTGGGTTACAAGACATAAAAGGACTTGTAGGTAACCTCATTGTCACCATTTCCACCATTGCCACCGTTGGACTAATATTTACCATTACCATTGTTGCTATGAGAATTGACATCTAGCGTACTTGATTAACTATTTCATGTAAGAAGGTTTTTGTAGTTGCTGTGCAGAAGAGGCGTAATGTCAGGAGGGTTTTCATCATCACCTGTAGAACATCGTGTTTGGAGGCATTTTTTGGAATTCAAAGAATACATCTACGTTAGACGGAACAACCTACTGATTCTATCCCATAACGTATAGTTCAATTTCATTAACTCCAACAATTCTCCTTAACTCAATACATGCTATTTCATATATTGCAGTTCCACATTGTGGTTGTGGCGCATGTCTAATTATGTGGCCACTTTATAATTATAGATGCCCATTTCCACGGATGTTACTCACTCCTATAAAAACTTTCATGCACATAATTCTAACTCATTGTGCATATGATCTTAAACAATAGTAGAATACATCCTTAATGCTTAAGCCTTATTATTAAAATACTTGAATAATATTTGACACCAAAATAACATCTTCGACAATGGCTTCAAACGCTACTAAACAAAACGTATGATGAGGTACCAACATGAAAAAAACAAAATGTTTTTGGCTTCGTCTTAGACTTTGAATTTTCGGTGTTGACTTTGATTTTGATACTTTTCACGACCTTTCCATTCTCGTGCTCGGTTTTGTCCGTTTTGGCTTGATTTTGTCCTTTAGTGAATATCCGTTACATGCACAACACAAATAGCCAAACAAGCATATATTTGGCATTTATGTCCGTTTTTGGTCATTTAGGCTCATTTTTAAAGGTAAAAGGTATGTGTAATTAAACACATACCAAATACATAATCATATTAAAAGATTAAAAGGATAGATGAACTTTACTTGATTAAAACATGGATTAAAGACTATTACAATAGGGTTGTGAGGCCTTAAAGACTGCCTAAAAAGCTGCCAAACTCGAATATAAAAGTTAGGGTTCGTCTCCCAAAAGTTACACACTAAAACCCCTAAAATTGGTTTTATATAACAATGAATATTAAGCAATAATAAGCAAATTCCTATAATAAATAAGCTGTCACACCCCGCCAAGGCGGAAACACGAAGCGTAACGAGAATGGATATCACCACAACACAATGGTGTCTACATAGAGAAACTAATATGCATGAAATAACAAAACATAGACACAAAGTGTCATGAAAATACCCAAAACAAATCAATAAATTCAAAGGCGTCTTATATTGAAGAAAAGGAGGTTCTCTCCAATATAAAGACATTCAAACACCTAAGCAATTCAATAACCAAACATTTAATCATCCAAACACTGCAAACATAAACTGAGGGAGAAACTCCGCAATGCAACCTAAAGTCTCTCTCTAGCCACTTCTCTTAGTCTTAACATCCTCATGATGCTCACCTGAAAATGATGCTTAAACGTCAACATAAAGTTGGTGAGAGTCATAGGTTTAAGACACGCCAATAACTCGCTTTGAAATTTCTGTGATAAATAAAACATAGCATAGCAGGACATTAAACGAACTATCATACAAGCTAACATGCAAACACACCAAACCATGTTGAGACGGTCACGCTCAACATCACAAACAAGGGAACGGAACGTGTCCCACGATCCACAAACAAGGGAACGGAACGTGTCTCACGATCCACAACAATGAGACGATCACGCTCACTATCAACAATCCACAGCAATGAGACGGTCACGCTCACTACTAACAATCCACAGCAATGAGACGGTCACGCTCACTACTAACAATCCACCAATGCCTTGAGACGGTCACGCTCAAGCACAACAATCCATATCACAATAGCAAGTAGCACATAACATACAATAGTCACGTATTGCCCATGCCTCATTTAAAACACATTATCACAGTAACTAAAACATTTAATACTCATAGCATCATTTTCACCCCAAGAAAACATAAGAAAAAGGGGCTATGAAACTCACCTGATGCTTAAGCAAATTCCAAATCCTTGCACGAAACTAAACAATCAAAACAAACACGTGTTACACGCGACCAAGCCAAATGCTTATGCCCAGTATCAAACAAATGAAGGAATCTAAGTTGGATTTTAATTACCCTCATGGGTCACCATAACACCATGCCCAACCTTAACCACATGTTAACCCACTTACCAAAGTCCCTACAATTTAACCCAAACGCAGAATTTTGACCTCACTTTACCATTTTCTAAACCATACCTACTGAGCTTTATAAATTTTACAAAAAATCACAGGTTCAATACCATGAGTCTACTAACTCCTTGATTTTCCACTAATTAATTTCCCCTCTTAAGTGTCCCAAATAAAATTAAACTTTTAACTACTCAGTTTCGGATCTGATCACACACTAAAAAGTTTGGACCTAAAAATCATACTAGACTTAAAACAGAAACTCTACTTGGGGGATTTTTAATAACACCTAGAACTAAACACCTGTAGGTTGTCAAATCCTAGATTCGAATTTTAAGTGGGTGGTATTTAACACCTCGTAATCTATACACTAAATTTTAAGTGGGGATTTTAATAGACACACTAGAACTAAAACTCCTGTAAAGATGACAACTTTTCTCGTAACAACAATTAAATGACTTCCCGAACTCTAAAAACTTTCGGACAGTTGTTTAGGAAACTATACTCTCTGAGCTACATCTAGACACCGGACACTGACAAAACCTATTAACAGATCATCGAGATAACAACCGAACAACACAACCTAAATTTTGCACAAACCCTAAATCGAATTCTAACGCGTTCCAAACCTTAACGCTTACACCAAAACGCATACAAATCTGAATACAAACATCCTAATCAGTTTTATTGATCATTATTTTCCAAATTGTTAATAAAACCTTATTCCATCATAATAATATTTCGTGTTTTTTAATAATAATTAACTTCAAAAGATTATAGTATATACCTTAAATCTTCAAATCTTGAACACAAAACCACCAACTTTAATCTTGATAAAAAAATATTTTTTTTTCTTCTTGTGAGGGATTCGGCTGGAACAAATAGGGAGGAGGTAGAAAAGTGTTTTAGGGATATTAAGGTTTAGTATTTATAGGATTAGAGTCCATGTTTAAGTCAAATTTGTTTCCTTTTCCCCCTAAAGCCCATAACCGGCCGAATATGTATGTATGTATATATATATATATATATATATATAATATAATGTATGTAAACACACATTATATTATAAACACATATAAATATATAACATATATATATAATACATATATATATAACACACATCACATATATATATAATATATTATATATATATAATATATATATATATTTTATTTATTTATTAATTACATATTTACTAACATTACCCTAAGTTTTTATAAAAACCTAAGCTTATTTGAGTATACCTTTTTGCGTAAACGCAATTTACTAAACTTTTAAAATAAATAACTTTTCATTTTTATTTTAACCTAACTTTCCAAAAATAGAAATTTACATTTCATTCTTATTCTAACTACTAACACCTATTCATACCTAACATTACTAACACATAAATACGTATACGTAATAATACTTACACGATAAATCACTAAAACGCTTAAATCACAAAAATCATTTCCTTGTCACCAAAAGTGAACGAAATGAACTCCACAAAATCCAACACAAATCCAATCCCAATGAGACGATCACGCTCAATGGATTGATTACCAAATCTCACATATCCCACATAAACACATATAAACACGTATAAACACAAATAACACATAACCCATACATTATAATAGATACATAAGTCAACACTAATAGTTTGACTAACATGCTCAAGTCATGGTTGTCACAGTATCCCATCCTTTAGGAAATCTCATCCCGAGATTTAACTAGCCTATTCATCAGCTCGATCAACAAACAACTAAGGATTCTTAGACTTCATATAATCCTCACGTTCTCAAGTAAACTCAGGACCGCGCTTAGAATTCCATCGAACTTTCACTAATGCTATCATTCTACGTTTTTACTCATGACCTCTTGGTCCACAACATCATCGGTTCCTTGACAAAACTAAGA
>BQNB010133653.1:5729-18432 GCA_026074375.1 Tanacetum coccineum
AACGCGTACCGACACAAACGTAATTAAATATATTTTTAATTATCACTATTTATTTAATAAAAATATTAAATAAAATCCTTTATAATTTTATTCAAGAGCGTTTGTTGATAACGCGAATATTCGGGTTAAAATTCATTTTTATTTTCCGGACAAAGTTTATCAATAATATACAAAATAAATAATAAACGTTTTAAATAAATTTTATAAAACGTTTACGAAAATTAGTCAAGTAAATACTCATTTTTTTGGAAAAGTGATTCGGAAAACAATGACGCAAGTTTTGTGACTCGAATCGGCCGTTAACTAGTCCAAATGTATCCCGAACCAATATTTTATAAAAGTTTCTCAACAAGTTACACCTTTAGTCCCTCAAGTAATATACACTTGCCACTTTAATTTATAACTTTTGTTATATATATAAAAGTTTTATAATTAATTCTTTTTGACAAAATAAAAACACACACACACATATAAACACTCTCTCTCCCTCATCTTTCCGGCACGAGGCTCAACCGTCGCCATGGCCACCTACGCCGAATGTCGCCGGGAACTTTTTCATTCGGGACTTGTCCGTACCGAAACCAAAAAATGCTCCCGATCACACGTATCTACCTGATCCCTACACCAACTCGATGCACGCGATTGCCACCACCACACCGAACGCCACAATCGTCATCATCATCGTAACACCACCATTAAACGTCATCATCACAGGCGAAAACCAGTTGTCTCGAACCACCTACAAGGTGCCGTTCTGTTTAATAGTTCCCACCATAAGGGCTGTCATGTTTTGTATTCGATGGTAAAAACAACCTCCACCAAGGGGAGTTTCGGAGACGTTCGGTTTGCCGTGAAGCACAAAAAGGGTGTGTTGGGTTAATGGCAGCAGGGGGTTGGTTTGACTGTGCACCATCATAGGGTCCGTTTGGTTGATAAACGACCCACTAGGGGTGCGTTTGGTTGGCTGCCACCACCACCAGGGTGCGTTTGGTAGCCACCGCACCACAAGGGTGCGTTTGGTTGGCTGCCACCACCACCAGGGTGCGTTTGGCAGCCACCTGCATAGCGTCCCAGCGGTTTGGTTTGTGGGTTTCATAACAACGACAGAGGCGTTGTTAGATCGGTTTCGTTGTTGTTTTTCATAGCCTAACGGGGTGCGTTTTGGCTGTATCAGCAGGACTAAGGTGTTTGGTTTTGTAGAAAACACCCGGGTGCGTTCGGCTCTTGGGTGAGCCACACATAAGGGGGTGGGTTCGGTTTTGAGTTTAACCAGCCGCGGGTACGTTTGTTTGTCATACAGACATGAGGGTGCGTCTGGTTTGGCACAAGTAGTCACCACCTCACTGGGTGTGATTGTTTATGTGATTAACAACAAAGGATGCTTTGGTTTTCATTCACACAACTAGGGTGCGTTTGTTTGTTTTATTCAACGCTAAGAGTGCATTTGGTTCTGCGTATAAACAGCCCGAAAGGGTGTTTGCTTCTGCATATAATCAGCCAAAAGGGGCGTTTGGCTGCTGCGTTTTATAAGCCGATAAGAGTGTTTGTTTTTGCTATTTTAAAACAACCATAAGGGTGCGTTTGGTCTTTATATGCACAAAGGGTGCGTTTGGATCTGGGTTTACCAGATTCGGGTGCGTTTGGTTGTGTAGGAACACCACAAAGGGGCGTTTGGTTTGACATAAACAGATTAGGGTGCGTTTAGCTGTTCATAAACAGATTAGGGTGCGTTTGGCTGTTGTAACAGCCGTTAGGGTGCGTTTGGTTTATGATAAACAGAAAATGGGAGGTTTGGTTTGGTCTATAACAGATTAGGGTAGCGTTTGGTTGGCTTAAATATGAATTAGGGTGCGTATGGTTGATATAGAAAACGTATAGGGTGCGTTTGGGATAACAGAAACACACAAGGAGTGTGTTTGGTTTGACACAGTTTGGACGGATTAGGGGCTTTTGGGTTTGATATATGCCCCAAGGGATGCGTTTGGGATCAGCAGAAACACAATTAACAAGGGTATGTTCTTGGATGTGGCAGAATTACTGTAAGACTTGTGTTTGGCTCGTGCAGCATAGGAAAACCTTTAGGGTGTGTTTGGTTTATACAAATCGACTAATGAATATAACATAAGGTTTTATAAATATTAAAACCGGATATATTGGTGGTTTAAATTGGTTAAATAAATGTAAAATATGTTTATATATTTAAAACGCGCGAGTAATTTCAACGCGGATTGATTGAAAAAGGATTTAGTTATATAGTTTTAAGATTGTTTAAATTATTTATAATTATACAATAAACCGATTCATAAACAAAAGTTATACTTTTACAACAAGCAACTAGTTTAGTAAAGTAGTAACGAACATTAATTTATAAATCATATTATTTTATAATTCTCGACTGGAAGATAAAGTCTTAAGATTGTTTAAAAGGTGTGTAACATCGTTTATATATTATGAAAATCTTTAATAACGTACGTTTTATTTTTATGACTTGGACATTTTATTAATTTAATTGGTGATTTATGAAACCATGTCGTATTGTTGTTTTGCTTCAGTTATTTTTCTTCACGTTTTCTTATATATACTTGCAAAGTATTTATATACTCGATTATTATTTTGGTTGTTTTGTCTTTGTTATATATTCACTTATGAATTTATGTACTGTCCATTTTTTCCTATGTAAGATGTACGGTCTATTATTACATACGTTGCGTTACTTTTTTAGATTTTATTTTATTTAACCATACACTCCAAACTCCTTTATAAAACCACATGGAAATCTAAATCTTTTATTCAACGTGTCGCGTTGGAAGTATACCTATTAATCGGGGAAAACCCAATCAATACATTATCCTAGGCTAGTGGACTTAGCGTTAAGTTAAGTTTGATCTTCTTGATCGTGCCGTTACTGTTTCGTTTGTGTGCGCTTAATATGTGCAGTTCTTGCAAATCGTTCTAACAACATCACTGTGAGTTTTATAGGCCCCATGTTTACTGGTTTTACAATATTTTTCTTGGGGTGGAAAATGCTTGTTTACAATTGCATTTGCATGTGTTGATTACTAATTGTTTACATACTTATTATACATCTCGCGCGGTGAGATACAAATTACTTGGTTTAAATTATGAGCGGTTTTTGGGGTGAGAAACATATACATGGGTTTTTTACAATTGGTCGAAAGGGACAACTTTTTACATTATGATAAGTCGTTTCCTAGGTAACAATACCCAATGAGCCCATTATCATAAACTGTTAATTATGGTATAACCAATTGGATTGGTCTCAGTAAGCGCGAATGTTATAAATAGATCTATTTAGGGGTGACGCCCCCATTCGGGTGACTAGCTATTACCGGGAACGAACGTATACCATGTTGGATTTGGGATGTTCCGGGTAGAGCATCAATAAGGTCAATGTGGGCAATTTTATATTGCTATTTATTTATGTCGAGCTTCAGTATCATGAAGCTTTTAGGAACAAGTAATGACATTTTTGTTATGTTTGCATTTGATGCATTATCACGAAGGGAAATTCTTGCGGTCCTATCTTATACATTTTTACCATAAATATTTGGATATTTCGTGATGGTTTTGATTTCATGCTTACTTTGAACAATGTGGTCCATTGTATACATACGTTTTTGGGACTATTTGGGATTGAAATGGGTCATGCATATGTTAAATCTTTACGATATTTACAACATTCATACATACATTTTAGGGAACATACAAGGATCGAAACGGTCACACATATTTTACAGAACATTGGTTCAACATTTTGTTTACAGAAACCTATGAACTCACCAACTTTAATGTTGACACTTTTAAGTACGTTTTTCTCAGGTGAATTAGATGCTTGGCCTATTTGATGTGCATTGGAGTCTAAACTGACAAGATTTCAATCATGGATTTCTACTTACATACAAATGATCAAATCTCGTTGTATTGCTTTCAAGCTTTTTATGGTGATGCAATGATGGGACCAATGGTTTATTATTCAAAGAAAATCAACGAGATTACTTTTCAAACGACACATTTAGAGGTCGTTCTCTTGTATCTAGCGCTGTGTATTAAGAAGTAACGCCCCCGGACATATTTCCGCTGCGACACGTTTTTTGGGGTGTTACAGATTGGTATCAGAGCACTGGTTATAGAGAACTAGGTTGCATATGTTACCTAGATTATAACCGTTTTCGCAAATATTGCATCACAACAAACATTTTCAAAGTGCATACACACTACTTGCTTACTTGCTTTATAACACCCCCATTTTTACAATATAGCAGCGGAAGCTAATCTGGGGTATTACTTCATGGATACAACAATCATAATCATAGAAAACAACTTTAAAAGAGACGTTGTTGGAAAAATTTAGTTATCATTCATTATAATCAGAGTTTTACAAAAGTGCAAGGTCCCAAAATCTAAAAAACATCATGGTTTGAATGATAACAGTTAGCCACCTTCGAGTCCATTAGCCACTCCGTACCGCAAACTTGCTCAATTTACTGGAGATAAACATGCTAGAGAAAGGGTTCATCACAAGGTTGAGTGAAATTCCATTAGGTGTGAATAAGCAGTTTGAATACAAGTTATAACGGAATATTGGCCCATTTACTGGGTTAATATCATGGAGATCAGTAGTACCATGGAGGGACAATATTATCATGGAAAACAGTTGAATATTATATGTTGAATGCAAATCAATATTCATGGTAATAATTCTTTCGAATACCAATTATCATGGAAAATCAGGGTAACATTATAATTGTACCTAAGCTCATGAGATCAATACATTAACAGGGAAATCACCGTAGTGATATTGGTTAGGGACAGGTGTCCCTGTGGAAAAGGTAACTTGCCAAGGTTACCTATTAGGACAAATATAGTGCGTTTGGCTACCCCAAAAGCATGGGCTATACAAAGGGAGCCGTCACACCCATATTGATCTTTTCCACAATATTCGCGTTCACTCGCAATGCAAGTTAATTAATGACTTCATCGATATGGAAATAATGGCACTGGAAGCTACTTAGGCAATAATATATCTGGATAGCATACATTTAGAAAACACTTGCATTCATGGTTTATATCAGGTATCACATGTTTATAAAGTATTCAAAAGATTGAAATATGGGGTTATGAATTCATTAAGCCTTTGAAAAGTAATCACATTGTTATAAGATAAACGAGTATGTAAAAGAGTTTGTAACAAGCATGTATCCCCCTCGCGGGTTTATAAAACATTCAAAAGATTGAAAAGCGAGGCTATGAACTCACTAAGTCTTTGAAAAGTAATCACATTGTTATAAGATAAATGAGTATGTAAACAGAGTTTGTAACGAGCATGTATCCCCCTCGCGGGTTTTAAAACATGTAAAAACTTAGTATTGGCGAGGTTATGATTCACCTGAGGAGGTAGTTTGTAATAATATTCTGAAATGAAAGATGGACGACCTTTTCACAATCTTATCCGGGGAATGTGGTTATAGTAAAAGGTTAAGTAAATAGCCACGTCACACCAAATCCTGAGTAGAATATGTCAAGTCTTAGGAGATTGTACTTTAGAACTTTGTTTAAGAGTTATGTGTTTGATTGAAGAGTTGAAATTATTGTATCACTGTTCGGGGCTCATCTTAATTCAGAAGTCATCTCAGTAAACGTTTGAGAGAGCTATGGCACTTTAAATAGTAACCAACAACTCAGTCAGAACGTAATACACAAGATGAAACATCTTAATATGGAAGCTCCATAGTATTGTGGTACTATATCAGCTTCCGGATGTTCGGTTTTAAGCGTTTTATTCAATATCTGGAAATGTTAAGCACGTCAAGCGTTAATTAAAGTTATGTCTGGTAATGTTTTGAATGTGTTTTTATACTTTTTCAAAATGTTACATTTTAGACCCTGGGGTTTGGAAAATTGCAAGTAGACCCTTGGGGTTTGCATTTTTACGACTTTGGTCCTTCAACTTTGAAAGATATACCAAGTAAACCTTGGACTTTGAAAAGTGACATAATAGACCCCTATAGTTATAACTTTGATAAAATGACACTTTTAGTCCTTTTAGTTATAAGTTTATGAAATTTACGATATATACCCCTTGCATGGATTATAATTACAAAACATGTCCAAATTGCCATGCAAGCTTATTTTAACATTTCAATAGACATTTATAAGTTATAATAAACTAAAATATGAAGGTTTTAAACATAATACAAGTTTATATAACGATTCGTCAAGCTAGGATGTAAAACGGGTCAAATTAGGGTTTAAAATGAAACGCCGTGGGGTTTTAAGATTAATTTCTTTTCATGACTTCTCAAGCACTTATTTTAACATTTATAAGCGTATTAGGTATGATTATAATAATAGTTTACAAGGTTTTAGCTTTCATAGTTTAAGTAAAACATGAAAATTTGGGTTTCGGGTCGGTTTAGTTGTACGGTTTTAGATCAAAAAAGGCTTTAACACTTAGGTTTTTGAGTTCAAAGCTTTCTATATTATGATTTAGCAACTTCATAATTTTGAAACATTATGACGTTATGGAAAGCAGAGAAAACATAAAGCTTAGGACCTGGTCTTGAGCTTATGCTTGGAATAGGGGTCAGAATCGAGAACTTTCGGATTCGCACGCCTCAAGAATAACGAACCCGGCTTCGTTTCATTGGTTTCTTTGCTTCCTTTCTGAACTTGAGCCTTCTTAAGATCACTTTAGGATCTATTAGAGCAAAGGATTAATTTCTATGTAAGGGTTTAGAGGAGGAAGTGGGGGGATGGATGAAGAAAATGAAGGATATAACGAGTCCTATTTATCCCATTTTGAAGGTATAATGAGTAAGCAAGGGTTATGATCTGGTTAGGACACATAGGAGGTCTAGAGGGTGATGAGGAGGGGCTAGTAGATGTGTTGGTTAAGCTAGAAACTAGCTTGGATGAGGTGTTTGCCTCCTTGCATGCCACGGCTACAACAAGAAGAAACAAGAGATCATGTGCTAATTTTATACATAAATAATGAAAGGAGGTGCTTGTAAGCTGCTATGGGATGAAGTAGCTTAGTCATGGAGGTGCTTGATTGCAAAGAAAGGCTTTGAAATGGGTCATTTTGCAAGAAAAGGGGGAGAACGGGTTCAATCTACGGCTTATTTGGCTTGATTGAGTTGGCTTGCTTGTAATTCGTGCTCATTTGATTAAGATGATAGGTTTTACTAATCCCAAGGCTTATATTAAGGTTAAATCAAAAAGTTGAGAGGGGATTTGGGTTTAAACGGGTAGAAACATGAGTAAACTGGTGGCCAAAAGTTCCAAATAGGCACATTTGTGGGTTTTCTAGATTTTGTCTTGGTTAATTGATGTAGAATGATGAACTGATAATGGAATTGTGTTGTTATATTGTAATTTATGTTTATTATAACTTATTTAAGTATTGGTTAGTTTGACAATGGATAAAACGAAAGAGAAACGAGTCTAAAGGTTTAGAAAACTAGCACGGTTTTAGGGGTTTAGACTTTTGAATTAGGGTTTTGAGTGTAAAAAAGATGTGATAAAATGCTTTTGAAATTTAGAATATTTAGGGTTTTTCATATTGTAATATTGAGTGTAGTAGTTTGTACACAAGTGTGGGTAATTTGAATTAGAATGATCAAACGGAGGTTAAAACGGCTATTTTAGAGATCATGCTTAATGACTTGTACATTGAGCTTTTAGAGATTTGTACTTTGAGTTAAAGGGATTTTATATTTCAAATGAGATCTTATATTGCTTGTACATATGCTTTAGTAGCTTGTGCATTCACTTTAGGGGTTAACCCTTCCATGAGATTAGGGTTTAGGGCATCCGATAATGGTTTAAAGCCCGTTTTGATATGATGTTGCAAATGGTACATTATAGGAATAATGTACTTTGTAAAAAGATTATGATGATATTGACTTGACTCATGGTTTGATGTGCTTCTTGTATATTTGAGACAGGATTGCATAGATAGGCGTTTGGGTCGAGCTCGTCTACGTTAGTATATGCAAGTTACATGACATATGCAGATATTGATACAATACAAGTAATGTTATTAAAGCGAAACATTTCCCCGTATAATTTGTGATATAGTCAAAATGGTTGATAAAAATTCTTGGTTGTTATCATTGCCTTAGGTTACTTGTTACTTAAGTGCTTACATGAAAATACCCCATATATTATATCTTTTTCATATATATATTATACTTATATATTTATTATATATTATATTTATATTATATATATATATATATTATATATATATATTTATATATATGTATTATATATATGCTTGATTTCTTTTGCGTATTATCGTTTTGTTTGTTTATTTGATATAAAAGGTTAATTTATTTAATACTAGATCTTTTCTTAAAGACATTGTGAGTTGCACAATGGTCTTCATTATAATACCTTAGGACATTGTAGTAAGTTACCCAAGTTCTCAATTTTTACTTCTTAGATACATTGTGAGTTGCACAATGGTCCTCATTTCGTTCTTTGACATTGGGAAGTTAAACAATGTCTTAAGAATATTATTTTTATTCTTAACTTTATACTATATCGTATTACACGGAGGCCGTAATATTTTGTTTACATGGGAATTATGTATGATCTAAGTATTACAAGTCTTATATGGGTGAGACTAGTTTTATTGAGGATTGATATGATAATGATTATGGCTGGTTAACAAAGCGTCACTTCTGTTAACATGGGATTTTGTATAATTCTAAGTATTACAATGTATTGGATGGGCGGGAGGGACTTAGTATAGGAGGTTTGTATATGATAATTGCTATGTTGACTCGTTCATATAGACCTTTACCTTGTTTACTCTAACCAAGTACTCATTAACTATCTTGAACTCTAGGTCGATATTCCTTGGTAGTTTTACTCCCCATCTCTGAAGACGAGTTTGGAACACTCGTCCCATACTCATTAGGAGCACACCTTGAAGGTTATGTGAGTACGCGTATTGCATCGGAAATTATTAAGTATTATGATTTATAATCTCTTTATTTGAAAGGATTAGGACGCCTATTCAGTTAAATAAAGGGAAAAATTGTAATTCTTTCGAACCATAAGTTTATCATTTCTTACTTACATAAATTAGGACGCTCCTTTATGTAAGTGATGAATTATAAATGAGTGGGCTTAATGGTATCCAATATGACACGAGTATGAACTCGAACCCGATAATCACCGGAATCCGTTAAAAAGGTCTAGAGACACAATCGTGCCTTAACACTCAGCAGAATCTTAAGGCCTCACTTGGAACTACATGATCTCATTCTTAAGATATTACTTTTGCCGTTGCAAATCCTTGCAACCACGAACTGTTCGTGGAACTAACAGACTTGTTACACACTTGAACTAATGGAGTTGATTCATTCTCGAACTAACGACTGAGTACCATATTCCGCCGTCTATCGCATAAGCTCTCCCGCGAGCTCCTCCCATTTGTTGAACTTTATTCTGGGGATATTGTTTCTCGAAATGTCCTCACTCTCTACATCCCATCACCATTTGTTATAGTTATTGTCGTTATAGTTTCCGTGGTTGGGTCCTGTGAGCGGGGGGGGGGGGTCCTGACTGATACAAAACTTAGCCAATAAGGTATTGCAACCCCCACCTTAAACGAAGAATAAATACATAAAACACCTATCGTACGAAGATAGCTCGGATAATATTCATTCGCAGGGCCACTTGTAGGAAGGACTTAGCGTCGTGAGTAAACATCCTTGGTTAGAGTATGCCCATGAGAAGTTGGGTACTATTGTTCCTATAAGACACGGGTGTCGGGAATAATCGAACATTTGCAAGATAGCAGGTACGGAGGATCTCCGTCCTCGGAACATTTAGAAACTTATCAAAACATTCTCACGCGGATACACTTTCTTCTTGAGGTTTTCCACCTTATAATGAGATTGTCCTTAATAACGCGGTTTATATCGGTCCATGAGATCTGTAAATGATTTATTTTGAGGCCATGTGCCCATTTTGATAGATTGAATGGTCCTGATCAAACCTAGCCAAAATTTTTGGTATTTACTAAGAAATGTCAATAATATCGAATTTCGCTCGATCATAAAAGTTTATCAGCCGTAATTGTTTAGAATACAGGTTTACTAAGTTTTTAAAATCTTTTCTTGGTCACACAGTTCCGGTTATCACAGATTTAATTGGGACGAGATTTCTTTTAAGGGGCAGAGGTAATTGTAACATCCAGAAATTCTCGAAATTTTTTAAAGGATTTTTAACTTTTGACTTTTCTGGTTCCGATTTGGTGGACTTTGTGGACTTTTGATTTTTATTGTCACAACATTAAAAATGCGATCTACCGTTGGTTGTAACCGGTAAAATTTTCAGAACATATTTTAAATAATAAATCATATTTATTATTACATCTCTCATGTGCAAGTTATTTTTAACTTATTTGACTTGAAAACGAAAAAGATATAGATTATTTCTAAGCTGTCGTATCAAAAACGAACCACTAAATCACGTTTTCACGATTCGGACTCAAAAGCAATTTGATGTAAAACGACATTCCGGACAACTTTTTAGTTTTACCCGAGACTTGGAAACAAGCAGAAAAGGCCTAAAACAGCCTCGCAAAATTTTGATCAGCGCACACAACGCGTACCGACACAAAAGTAATTAAATTTATTTTTAATTATCACTATTTATTTAATAAAAATATTAAATAAAATCCTTTAACATTTTATTCAAGAGCGTTTGTTGATAACGCGAATATTCGGGTTAAAATTCATTTTTATTTTCCGGACAAAGTTTATCAGTAATATACAAAATAAATAATAAACGTTTTAAATAAATTTTATAAAACGTTTACGAAAATTAGTCAAGTAAATACTCATTTTTATTGGAAAAGTGATTCGGAAAACAATGGCGCAAGTTTCGTGACTCGAATCGACCGTTAACTAGTCCAAATGAGTCCCGAACCAATATTTTATAAAAGTTTCTCAACAAGTTACACCTTTAGTCCCTCAAGTAATATACACTTGCCACTTTAATTTATAACTTTTATTATATATATAAAAGTTTTATAATTAATTCTTTTTACAAAATAAAAACACACACACACATATAAACACTCTCCTCCCTCTCCATTTTTTCCGGCGAGCTCCCGCCGGATCCGGCCAACCTCCGGCCACCGCCGCCGCCGCCGGAAAACTTTTCCGGCCGAAACCAAAAGTGTTTCTCATCATCCGATCTACCCGATCCCCACTACCACGCGCTGCCACGCGCCTCCACCACTCCACCGACGCCACCACAGCCACCACCCTAGGGTGCGTTTGGCTTAATAGAAAACGTAAGAGGGTGTTTGGTTTGTGTTCTCAGCATAGCAAGGGCTGTGTTTGGTTTGTGTTCTTACCGGAAAGGGTGCGTTTGATTTCATAAACCGCACATAGGGTGCGTTTGGTTTTGTATAAACAACAATAAGGTGTGTTTGGTTTTATAAAATGCCTACAAGGGTGCGTTTGGATCTGGGTTACCAGATTAGGGTGCGTTTTGTTCTTAGCCGCACCACATAGGGTGCGTTTGGTTGTAATAAAAACACCACGGGGTGCGTTTGGCTGTTGTAAACAGCTAGGGTGTTCATTTGGTTGGTAAATGGCAGCAAGGGGCTGCGTTTGGTTGCGGTAATCACCAAACAGGGTGCGTTTGTTTTATGGCAGCAGCTATAGGCTGCGTTTGGTATTAAAAACTGCACCAAGGGGTTCGTTTAGCATAAGAAAACACCATAAATGGGTGTTTGGTTGGACAGTCACCGCACAAGGGTGTGTTTGACTGGACAGATTTGCATAAAGGGGTGTTTGGGTTATCGGAAATGCACAACGGGTACGTTTGGGACAACAGAAATCGAATAAGAGAGTGTTTGGTTTAACAGTTTACTAATGAGGGTGTGTTTGGGATAATACAAAGCGGCTAATAAATATAACATAAAAAGTTTATATTATAAAAACCGGACTAAATGGTGGTTAATGGTTAAATAAATGTAGTAATAATTATTTTGTTTAGTTTAGATATATATATGTAAATATATATATTTAAAACACGAGGATATTGCAACACGGTTTGTTGAAAAGTGGAGAAACATTAGATTTTATAAATATGGAAAACATTATATAACCTTAAAGGTCATGACGAAATTTATATAAATTTCTATATTTAGTAATCTTTTACTAAGCCTCTATTATTTTAGAAACCCAGTAAAATGGACTAAGTTATATTTTAAAGATATACTAAATTATAACTATACAATAACTCGACAACGAATAAGAATTATACTTTTACAAATGAGACAACGATTTTAGCTACGATCTTTCAATATGACGAAAGATTAATTTATAAAAGATTATTTTATAAATTCCTGGCGAGAAGGTAAAATCATGACTTTTGTAAAATCTTTACAAACATCGGTTGTTTAATTCATAACTTTAAGACGACTGTCTACTTTTATGCAAGGACTTTCTATTAATTAGATTGGTGTCCAAATATTTTGTTTCAATTATTTTCTCATATTCCTTATATAATACCTGTAAAGTATTATATACTTCACATAAATCTTTGCATTGTCTATCTTCGTTATATAATTCACGGTACAAATTATATACTTGTTCATTTTTCATATGTAATATATACGGAAATATATTACACACTTTACGTTTACTTT
>BQNB010133655.1:0-13997 GCA_026074375.1 Tanacetum coccineum
TTTTCGGACTCCAAACACTTTGTTTGTTTGACTTGTCAAAAATGTGTCTTTAATGCAAATCATGATGCCTGTTTAACAAAATTCCTGAAAGAGGTGAACTCTCGCATTAAGGTTCAATCCCCTAAGACTATAAACAACATTAAACCCGTAGAAAAGATACCTAATGTAATCAAACCTAAAAGATGGATCTCTAAAGGATATAGGTTTTCTCCCAATAAGTCTTCCGATGTGCATGAGAAAACAAACACTCCTAGATCTTGTTTTAGGTGGAAACTGACGGGTAGAATTTTCAAGACTGCTGGTCTTAGGTGGATTCCAACTGGAAAGATATTCACCTCTAGCACAACCAAGATTGACACTGAACCCCTAAATGGTTCAAATGAAGATATCACTAACCCATATGAATGCGAACAAACTCTTAATGTCACTGCAGGTACTATTAACTTAAGTGCAGGTACATCCTTTAATCCTAAAAAGGAAAGACTTAGAATTTGGTTGCTGAAAAAGTTGATGTCTAAGAATCAAGTGCCTCGGGGGCTTCACAAACAAGAACAGTCTCCAAATAGTGCTCAAGGTGTTAAAGAACAACAACAACGTGCATATTTTGATGATCCATGCCATGAACTTCTCCATAAAGTCTACATTTCACAGGGATCATCTTCAAATGTACACAAATGAATAAAAAGACTGCAATGGCATCTGCAGACAACACTTCAGGCCCCGTTCCTCAAAGAAAAGAAAGGTGTATGCTTTAGTTCGCTATATCTTCAAAAGAAGAGAAATCTTCTTGTATCTTATGTATATACAGAAAATTAGAAAAACACAAAAAGTTTTTTCACTTCTTATAAAATTTTATAAAAAGAAAATAGAAAAATATAAAACCAGAAAAACAAAATACAAAATTATAAAATCATAAAAATATAAAAATATGTTCTCTTGACATGTCTTCTGGAATCGATAATATTTACGGCCTTAGAAATGTCATTCAACAATGACACGTGGTTATAAATAAAGTTCGAACAGAAGTTTCAAATGTTTTCAAAACATGTCAATGGCTTCATTTATTTCAGATAGCAACCCGTTCATCATCTTAAAGGCAAGTTTTTCAACAAAAAGAAAACTTGACCTCATAACGGGAATTTTATTTTTCTCGGGAATGAATTACTTCATATTTATTCAAAGGCTTGTGTTTACTTTGCAACACAACTCGTGATTTCTTTCAAATTAGTGTACGTTTCAATGCATATATGTGTCAAAATAAGAGAAATCTTATTTTTATTGGTATAAAGTTATCTTCACAATAAATCAGTATTTTTAGTAATCACAAAAAAAAATCAAAGACAATTCGACCACTCAAACAATGACAACAGCTCTTTAAATAGAAAATGGGTCATTATTTGAGGGGGAGAAAGCGTCATCAAATAATCTTTTAAAATGATCTTTTTTAGAATGCATCATTTGATATACCATGGGGAAGTGTTGTCAGAAGATTTATTCTAGCGTGAGGAGATTGGTTACTGATTCAATAAATACTTCCTTTAACGGTCAATCACTAAGCTTATTTATAAAAAAGTGTAGAAATATTTGATAACAGAGGTACATATAGGTATGATAAGTATGATGATTCCTTCAGTTAGTGAGTATCTGGCTGAAAGAAATGTGTACATTTGGGACTTAGTTGAATTAGGTGTTATTATTTCGTTTACCAATATCATGTAAGGAGAAATGCGGACATCTGGGACTTAATTGACTTTGGTGTTACGGTTTCGAATTAATTGTGTACTTCGGATATTTGGGCTTTTTACATCAAGACTTCTTAATGCGGCTTGCAAGAAATCTTTGAATCTACTCAAGAAAGGATTGCTGGTTAAGGGGAAGCTAAGCCAACTTCCAAATGGAGATTATCGAGACGGACTACAGATTGTTGACATGGACATAATGACTTTGTCATTTTTGGTTTGAACATTTTCAGGTCCTGTCTCATACATAATCTTGTAAATATATAAATGTGTAGTGTAGACTTAAATATAGGCATATATAGTGTTTGAGTATGAATTTTTAAGAATTTCTTAGTAAATTCAAAAAATCATATTACGTACTCAACCACATTAATACCCTCAGAAAATTAAGGGGAGTATTAAAAGGTTCCCTTATAAGGCTTATTATTAGAAATTAGAACATTTTTTCCCACATAATGTTATACATTATTTAAATCAATTATATCCAAAATTATCAAAGATTTGACAATATTTATAAAGGGGAGAAAATGTATTAAAATATATTTAATTGTAAAAATATGATTATTGGACTCAAGTTCGACTCCATCCTCTATGTGATAAACATTTTCGAATATCGATGCAATGTTGATGGGGAGCTTTCTGAAAAAGTAAATCGTTGACGGTACTGATGTTTTGATTCATATCCAAATACCTTGATCGATGTTTTCAATGGTTTTAAGCTGAGAACACAATACCAAAAAACCGACCATGTAATTAATTAATTGGAGTTATAAGGTGGTTAGGTATAGGTGTTCATTCCCACGATCCATCCAGAACTGGAGGGATCTACCCAGGGACATTCTATTTAGATAGAATAGAAGTCCTTAGGTATGATAAAAAAAAGGAGAAAAGGTGAGAAAAGGGAAAAATGCAGACTAAGACAGAGTAACCCTAGACAAACCAAAAGGTGTTAGTGATGAAGTCTTGGTAAGCATTGAAGGGGTTGAAGAATGAAAAAGAAAAGTTAAGATAAAGGGTGAAAAGAAAGAAGCCCTCCTTACAATTAGGCAGAAACCAGGTCAATACATAAACTGTCAAAAACATTAAGCTGTTATCTGGTATTGAAGACAGTCGTCATGGACCCAGTGATGCAATGCACAACCCTCCCCAGCTACTCAAGGTCAGAAAGACTCTTGTTCAAAACTCACGGAGATTACACTCATTTCTATTGACTTTCTCACTCCGATATTGTTGATATTAAAGAGGAGGCAATCAGCTCGAGCCTCTGATTACTAAAACTAAATGTGCACTATTGAGTCTAGAGTCAAAAGAGATCATCTATAAATCTCATGGATAACTATTCCAATATACTTGTCTTTCACACACTGTGAAAACAAGGAATATCTTAAGAGTTCTACGCATTATCCTTGTGGTATTGCCAGAACATCTAAGTGATACTTAAGTTTTCACAGTGAAGATGGAAATCCTGCTAGAGCCAACATCAAACAAGCTCTACAGTAGGTGACTTGAGAGATCCTAAATGGATCAAACTTGTGAAACTGAATATCGATTCGGTCCAGATTATGAATTGACGGTTGATGAATTCTAATAAACGATTAAAACTCTCGATGTGTTACAAAAAAACTTTTACAAGTGACACGTCGATTGATTTTCAAATCAATTTTCTCTTCAATCGGTGAGATAGTAACTCACTGATTCACTCATATTGCGTTGTCTGCTTTGAGACGCTCTGATATTGAGAACGGCTAGTGCAGCTGCGAAACCCTATCAAGGAGATTCTTCGGAATTCTACCTGATCACAGGCAGTATTTATACTAATTAACGGAGAACCGTGGTTATTACAACCGTATTCGATGAAAGTGAACAAAGACTCTTTCGTTTATGACTAACGTAAACCTGCAGGTATTCCTGACGGTAGCAGCTGGTAGCCGAAGACAAGTCAGATTCATAACTACATGCTCATACTCTACCGACACATCTTAAGACATCATGAAAGCTCAAGCAAATGTTTCAAGGCTTCCGCTACTCTAATACCACACGTCCTTCTTGAAGTGACCAAGTATTAAAGTAAAAGAACTTCAAGAACAAAGAATATTCAAGCTTTCAAGATCAAAAAAGGTATGAGCATGTCGGTCCAGAAGTCACAAGCATAAGATGGTGAAAGATCACAAGATGATGATTTAAAGATTCTGTTTGGCTCATGATCTGAAGAAAGCTCAAGATCACATACAAAGACAAGTTAAAAGGAGCAACCTCAAGCCACAAGTCTAAGGATCACTACATCAAATTCACAAGATAAAGATTAATGAAATCAAGACTACGAGCAAAGATTGAAGACATTCATAGAATGATAAGCTTAAGTTTTTGTAAATTGGAGTGACCTCCCTTAGGGGGATATTGTTAGGAATCTAAAAAAGGATCGGTCACTCCATGTATTTTACGTCTCTAGTTCGTAGTCCATAATATATTATTTAGTAAGCTAACAGGGCCAAAGCATAGAAAGCCCATGGAAAGCCTGGTTTATCCTTTATATAAAAGCCCTCTCCACACATGGAGAGTGTTGGTTGAATTATTTTACACACACATTTAGTGTGTTTTCTATGTGTTTCTCTATTTCATCTCTCTCTCTCTAGCTTTCTCTCTCTAGTTCATAAGTGTGTATGAATTTGGGAACCTACAGGGAATATTGTAGTGTTATCTATACACTTTTCACTCGTGTCGAAAGTTTTCAAAAATATAAATAAGCAAGCGAGTTAGGATTTATTTAAGTTGTTTACTTGGAAATAATTATAAAGTGTATAATTAGGAATAAAAATGGCGAACTTGACGTAAATGTTATTTTGACTTATAAAACTAAAATTAAAACTTATAGGTGGTGATATAAGGTTATAAAAATGTATTTGCATCACTTCTCTTTATTTGCATAATTCTAAATCGACCCATTATTAATTAGGTCGTGTTCCGGATTCGTTGTGACATTCCACTTGACTTATTTATTCCCAAACTCTAAATTCACTTGAGGTGAGTTTATAGCCCCACTTTACTTGTTTTACAACTACTTTACAAATCTCGGGGTGAGATACATTGCTTGTTTTACAATTGGATGCAAGTATAAATTTTTATATGATTATGGATATGCCTAAGTACCGATAACCCACAATGCCCATTAGCATGAATCATTAATTACTATATGTAAGCGCAAGTGTTATAAATAGATCTATTTGGGATTGACATCCACATTCGGGTAAGTAGCGCTTACTAATTTTGGAGGTACCAAACTAACGGACGTATACCATGTCGAACTCTAAGTGTTGCGGGTTGAACACTTAAAAAGGGCAACTTTATACATATACAATGTTGTAGATTCGGTGTTATGAGCTTAGTGAAATCGTAATTACAACTTTATTTGGCATTGTATGTGTTACAAGTCATACACTATTAATCTTGTGGTCCATACAAATTACTTACTTAAACCTACGAAATCACCAACTCTATGTTGACGCTTTTAAGCATGTATTTCTCAGGTGCTTAATTTGGTATGGCTTATTTGAAGTGCATTGGGTCATCATTCATTCAAGGCTATATATTCCATGGATTTCTCTTGTACAAACTTATTAAACTATGAATTTCATTTGATGCAAACTTAGGACAACTTGTTTTAAACTCAATTATTTTAATGTAACAACGAGGTTATTTTTTATCGACTCATATAGAGGTCATTCCCTATTATCTTGTGCTTATGTATTATGAAGTAACGCCCCTGGTTACCTTTTCGCTGCCATATATTTTGGAGGTGTTACAAATTGGTATCTAGAGCCAAGGTTATAGAGAACTAGGTTGCATATTACACCTAGACTATAACCATTGCATCACATAACTTTTCATGTGCATAACACTACATGCTTACATTGCCTATACTGCGTTTACCTTCCTTTACGTACATTTACACTTGCCTTATATGAAAGTTATTTATATAAACCTTTGGTTGTTACAACACTATGTCTCGTTTTACTATTTCATCTGAGTCCCTAGTTGAGAGTATTGGATCGTCAGCCTTACCTGCTAGAGTACCCTACCCTGCACTAGTGGTGGATTCAGAGTCTGAACCCTTCGAGGACCCCGCATCACCAATTGATTCTGATTCCAACTCTTTCAATAACCCTTCTAATTCTAAGCCTTTCTAGGACCGTGTATCACCCGTTGCTTCTGCGGCTTCAGACTTAGATGATGAGCCACATGATTCACCTGCTACATCTGATTACTTTGAAGGATCGGAAGCAGATTCTGATCCAGAGGAGTTTTTGAGGAGGACCCCTCAGAAGGCGACCCTACTGATGCTTCTTCTGGTACTGATGAGCCACCTGCTCAGATTATACCCGCTCCTTAGACATCACCCATTTCCTCTGCTCCTGTTGCTCAACCGGGACATGAGTCACCTGTAGCCTTATACATGACTCTTAGGACATGTACAGTGCAAGGACCAAGAAAGACTCCGCCCTCAGCCCGTTTTATCCCCAGCTATTAAGGCAACCATTGCTCGAAGGGTTGCGCATTCCCATCTCCATCACCACCCTCATCTCCATCATCACTACTACCATCATCTTCACAACCACCTGCTCATTCCGGACCATCTTGTAGGAGGTCCCGTCTGTCATCACCACCATTAGATTCACTTTAGCCAGCAACCCTACCTCACAAGAGGTGTAGAGTGTCACCTACACCAGCATTGCCAGCACTAGCATTACCTTCTATACCTATAGAGTTATTACCGCCTCGCAAGAGGTTTGGTACTATAGAGACGATTAAGACTGCAGAGAGAGATATTGAGTCATTGAGAGCTAGGCTCACAGAAGCCAAGATTCAGATTGCTACATATCAGAGAGATGACATTGGCAGAGACATCAAAGAGGTTGGGATTAAGCATCGAGTAGTACTCGGCTGGTAGCTTTTAATGTGACGATTGTATTATTATTTTTATATGGAAAATGATGTATCAAGTATTGGAATCTATCGATGTTGATTTTGATTATGCTATATTATGATGTTGACTTATTTATTGCTTTGGTTGATTCTCTTATATCTCTGCATGTTGTGATATCATTATTACTTTATCTCTGCGGGTTGTGATCTCATTATTTATTGTATCTATTGCATGACCTTATTGTGATTGTATGAAATCTCATGTGTGTTGTATTTCTTGTAATTTTGAAGAAAATGCCTACTACATGACAATCAATTAGTTTTGAGGCCATCGAAGAGCTGATAGCCCAACGTGTGGCTGATATGTTGGCAACTTATGAAGTAAATCGAAACAACGGGAATGAGATGGGAATGGGAATGAAAGCCACGATTTAGGAAGTGGCAATAGGAGAACCGTGCACACGGCTTGGGGGTGCACGTACAAGGAGTTCCTTAATTGTTAACCCCTTAACTTTAAGGGCACTGAGGGGTTGTAGGATTAGCCCGATGGTTTAAAAAGATGGAATCTGTATTCCATATTATCAATTTTTTTTAGTGTCAGGTTAAGTATGCTACATATACTTTGTTGAATAGTGCTCTGACATGGTGGAACTCCCATGTTAGGACTATTGGGATTGATGCAGCCTATGGCATGTCGTGGGAAGATTTGATAAAAATGATAACCAAGGTCTACTGCCCAAGAAATTTAATTCAGAAGTTGGAAAGCGAGTTGTGAAACCTGACTGTAAAGGGTACCGATGTTGCGGGTTATACGCAACGTTTTCAAGAGTTGTCATTCCAATACACAAAGATGGTTCCTGATGAAGAGGAGAAAATTAAAAGGTATATTTGGGGTCTTCCTGATAGCATTCAGGGGAATGTGACCTCAGCTAGACCAGTGAGACTGCAAGATGCAATTAAGTTGGCAAACAATTTGATGGATCAGAAGGTTTGTGTTTTTGCTGCTAGACAAGCCAAGAATAAGAGGAGGTTAGAGAACAACCCAAGAGAAAAACATGTGCAGCAACCACCCTACAAGAGACAGAATGTAGCAAGGGCCTACATTGTTGGGCCTAGTGAAAAGAGAGAGTATGCTGGAACCCTACCTCTCTGCAACAAATGCAAGTTTCACCACACTGGACCGTGCACTGCAAAGTGCAAAATTTTCAAAAGGGTTAGTCATCAAACCAAAGATTATAGGAGTCCCTCTGCTACTACCAACCATAGAGCACTTGTCGCAAATCAAAGGACTACCATTACTTGCTTTGAATGTGGGAAACAAGGGCACTACCGAAGTGAATGCCTGAAATTGAAGAACCAGAATCGAGGGAATCAATCTGGAAATGGTGAAGCTCAGGGTAGAGTGTATGTTTTGGGAGGAGGATAGGCCAACCAATACCCGAATGTCGTCACGGGTACGTTTCTCTTTAATAAATTGATATTGGTGTCGATAGGAGTTTTGTGTCGACTGCATTTAATTCCTTAATTGATATCATCTCATTTGCATTAGACACTAAGTATGACGCCGAGTTAGATGATGGAAAAATAATAGGAGTTGATACTATAATTCGGGGTTGTACTTTAAATTATGCTAAATCACCCGTTCAACATCGACTTGTTGCCAGTAGAGCTTGGTAGTTTTGACGTTATTATCGGTATGGATTGGTTGTCAAAATATCATGTCGTGATCATTTGTGATGAAAAGATTATATGTATCCCTTATGGCGGTGAAATATTAATTGTTCGAGGTGATAGGAGTGACGGTAGGAGTGAGTCTAGATTGAATATCATATCATGTACCAAGACTCTGAAATATTTGCAGAAAGGATGTCATGTCTTTCTAGCCCACATCACTGAGAAGAAGACGAAGGACAAGTAGAAGGAGAAGCGACTTGAGGATGTACCTACTGTGCGGGATTTTTTAAAAGTCTTTCTCGAAGATTTGCCTGGACTCCCACCCACCCGACAAGGGGATTTTCAAATTGACTTGGTACCCGGTGTTGCACCTGTAGCTCAGGTGCCTTATAGACTAGCTCTTTCAGAGATGAGAGAGTTTTCTGACCAATTGCAAGAGCTTTCCGACAAGGGATTTATAAAACCAAGTTCCTCACCTTGAGGAGCTCCGGTTTTGTTTCTCAAGAAGAAGGATGGATCCTTCTGAATGTGTATCGACTACTGAGAATTGAATAAGCTAATAATGAAGAACCATTATCCGCTTCCAAGAATTGATGATTTGTTTGATCAACTGCAAGGATCAAGTGTCTACTCGAAGATTGACCTGAGGTTCGGTTATCACCAACATAGGGTTCATGAAGAAGATATTCCAAAGACCGCATTCTTAACACGTTATGGTCATTATGAGTTTCAAGTTATGCCATTCGGTTTGACCAGCGCACCGGCGGAATTCATGGACCTTATGAATCGGGTGTGCAAACCATACTTGGAAAAGTTCATGATTGTATTCATCAACGATATTCTGATCTACTCAAAGAGCAAGCAGAAGCATGAAGAGCGCCTTATGTTAATTCTTGAATTACTTAAAAAGGAGGAATTGTACGCAAAATTTTCAAAGTGTGAGTTATGGATTCCAAAAGTAAAATTTCTCAAGCACATGATTGATAGCCAAGGCATTCACGTAGATCCTGCCAAGATTGAATCCATTAAGGATTGGACATCGCCTAAGACTCCAACGGAGATTCGCCAATTTTTAGGTCTTGCCGGTTATTATCGATGACTCATAAAAGGTTTCTCAAAAATCGCCAAGCCTATAACCAAGCTGACGCAGAAGAGTGTGAAATATGAATGGGGAGAAAAAGAAGAGGCGGCATTCCAATTATTAAAGCAAAAATTATGTAGTGTACCGATTTTGGCATTGCCAAAAGGGACTAAGAACTTTGTAGTTTATCGTGATGCTTCACATAAAGGTTTAGGTGCCGTATTGATGCAGAATGAGAAGGTGATAGCTTATGCATCTCATCAACTTAAGATCCACGAGAAGAATTACACAACTCATGATTTAGAATTAGGAGCGGTAGCGTTCGCTCTAAAGATTTGGAGGCACTACTTGTATGGAACTAAGTGTACCGTGTTCATCGATCATAAAAGTTTGCAACACATCCTTGATCAGAAGGAGTTCAACATGAGACAACATCGATGGTTAAAATTGGTTAGTGATTATGATTGTGAGATTCGTTATCACCCGGGAAAGGCGAACGTGATGGCAGATGTTTTAAGCCGAAAGGAATGGATAAAGCCACTACGAGTTAGAGCCTTAGTTATTACAATCGGTTTGAACCTCCCAATTAAGATCTTAAACACTCAAGCCAAGGCAATTAAGGAAGAAAATGTCAAGGAAGAAAATCTCCGTGGCATGAACAAGGAGTTTAAGACGCGTCTTGATGGGACACTCTGTATCGAGAAACGAAGTTGGTTACCACGTATTGGAGGATTAAGGGATTTAATTATGCACGAATCGCATACATCCAAGTATTCTATTCATCCTGAATTCAACAAGATGTATCATGATTTGAAGCGGTTGTACTGGTGACCCAACATGAAAGCAGAAATAGCCACCTATGTTAGCAAGTGTTTAACATGCTCGAAGGTCAAAGCTGAATATCAGAAACCGTCAGATTTATTGGTACAACCTGAAATACCCCAATGGAAGTAGGAAAAAATCACCATGGATTTTATTACGAAGTTACCCAAGATATCAAGTGCTTACGATACAATTTGGGTAATCGTTGAGCGTCTCATAAAATTTGCACACTTTTTACCAATGAAGGAAACTGATTCGATGGAGAGACTAACGAGACTCTACTTGAAAGAAGTGGTCTCAAGGCATGGAGTGCTAGTCTCTATCATCTCTGACCGTGATATCAGATTTACATTGCATTTCTCGCAGTTGCCCCAGAAGGCTTTGGGTACTCGTTTAGATATGAGTACTGCATATCATCCCCAAACAGACGAACAAAGTGAAAGAACCATTAAAACTCTTGAGAATATGCTACGCGCTTGCGTGATAGATTTCAGTAATGGTTGGGACAAACATTTACCGATAGTGGAGTTCTCGTACAACAACATGTATCATACCAGCATTAAGGTTGCACCGTTCGAGGCACTTTATGGTCGTAAGTGTCGATCACTGGTCTGCTAGGCCGAGGTCGAAGATAGCCAGCTCACTGGCCTAGAGATCAATTATGAAACAATTGAAAAGATCATCCAAATCATGAGCAATTCTCAAGTCGCGCATGATCTCCAGAAGAGTTACGCCGATGTGAGGCGTAAACCTCTAGAATTTCAGGTCGAGGACAAAGTTATGCTAAAAGTTTCACCTTGAAAGGGGGTGATACGTTTTGGCAAACAGGGAAAGTTAAACCCGAGGTATATTGGACCTTTCAAGATCTTATCCAAAGTTGGACCCATTGCTTACAGACTAGAACTTCCTCAACAATTAATCAAGTTTCACAGTACGTTTCATGTGTCGAATTTAAAGAAGTGTTTGTCTAATAAATCACTTGTTATACCGTTGGAAGAAATCCAAATTGATGACAAGCTTCATTTCATTGAAGAGCCCATAGAGATTATGGACCAAGAGGTCAAGTGGTTGAAGCAGAGCCGCATTCCAATCATCAAGGTACGATGGAGCTCTAGAAAAGGTCCAAAGTTTACGTGGGAACATGAAGACCAATTTGGTAGCAAGTACCCACACATCTTCACCAACACCACTCTGGTAGACAAAGCAAACTGAATTTCGAGACGAAATTCTTTTAGCACGGGTAGACTGTGACAATCCGTATTTTTATGGTCATTACACGTCCATAAACTTGAAACTATTTACTTCTAACATTTACGTGTTTACTTTTACGTGTAACAGTTAAGTTAAATTGCGTAACCCGAAAAAAAAAATTAAACGTAAATCGAAATTAAAAAAATAGGTTTACATCAAATATGTGTTATATGACTTTTATAAACATAATTTATAAGTCAACACATTTTATTTTGCAAATTTTATGTAAACGCTTGAATTTCCCGATTCAGCTCATGCATGCATGCATTATGTATTACCACCTTAGTATATATATATACTTACACAAGAATAATAATCATAAATATCAAAATTTGAAAATTCTTCTCCCTTCTCTTGCCTTGTTGCCGCCCAGCACCCTCCCAAAGTGGCAAAAGGAACATTTTTGAACTACACCAAGCACCATTTAGAGTAAAATTCTTCCATATGCTAACATGTGATCTTATATACTCTCACAAGCTCTACCTAACCTCTTGATACATGCAATATGGCCGGCCAAGGGATCAGGAGCAACACACAACCACCTAGTTTAAGTAATATTCTTACTATGCTTACGAAAAGACACTTTAGGACCACCCTTAATTGTTGAAATAAACTAGTAACTAGCATAAGCATTTTCTCACACTCATACACTTAGCAAAATATTTTCTCTCCCTCTTCTTGGTGCTCTAGGACACGGCTCACAACAAAAGAACAAGAAAAATTGGGTTTTGATAATTTACAAGAAGGTTTAAGGGTTTAGGTATTTAATCAAACAAGTATTTGGGGTTTGATTGTGTGGTATACTTGTTAATCTCATCTTCTCATCCTACTAAGGTGCTCATTTGATTCATAATTTTATTTCATACATTTTGTTTACATCATTACATACATGAAATTATATCACCACTAGTGTTGTGTTAAATATTTTTCTAAAAGAAACTAACAAAACTCTTGAAATGTGTTCTTATGATAACTCTATAAAATAGGTAAAAGAAATATGGAACTACACATATTTGACTTGTTCTAGTCATTTTACAAGTTACTTGTTAATATTATAACCTTGTTGTTGAAATGGATGTTATAAATTTAAACTAGTTAAGTTGTATTTTTATGTTTATGTTCTTGATTATATTTTGTTCTTGATAAATTGGTGGAAGGAATTAGGATAGTATGGAGTTGTTGTTATGATGCTAAATGATGAAAACATGTAGAATAGATTAGGTTAGTATGGAGTTGCTAAATGATGAAAACATGTAGAATGGATTAGGTTAGTATGGAGTTGCAATTTGTGGCTGAAAAATAGTGGTAGAATAGAAAATAAAGGCTTGGTGTCCAGATTTACTGTTGGTTTTTTTGTACAGTTAATTTCGGTTTGAATAGCCGAGACTTTAAAAAATAAGTAGTAGACATTAAATACCTTCACGTGGATATAAAATTCGTTAAAATCGGACTTAAAACGAGTGTGTTATTACTATTTAAAGTTCGGGTAAAAACTAGTAAATTTTCCGGCAAAAACTATTTTTACAAACATTCTGTCCAGATCTGTTCAATTACGTTTTTGACCCCTTTTGGGTCCGAGTTGGGAAAAACTTATATAAGATATTTTGTAGTGCTCGATTTTACGCAAAAATGTAGTACTCGCTCGTTCCGTGAATCTATATTTATAAAAATAGTGAGCTGTTAGAATTATTAAAATGGTGTTTTTGTGTGTTTTGGGGTCCGAATGAGTTATAAAACCCTTAGAGAATATTGTAGTGTTATCTATATATTTTTCACTCGTGTCAGAAGTTTTCAAAAATATAAATAAGCAAGCGAGTTAGGATTTATTTAAGTTGTTTAATTGGAAATAATTATAAAGTGGATAATTAGGAATAAAAATGGCGAACTTGACGTAAATATTATTTTGACTTGTAAAACTAAAACGCAAACTTATAGGTGGTGATATAATGTTATAAAATTATATTTGCATCACTTCACTTCATTTTCATAATTCTAAATCGACCCATTATTAATTAGGTCGTGTTCCGGATTCGGTGCGACATTCCACTTGACTTATTTATTCCCGAACCTCTACATTCACTTGAGGTGAGTTTATAGCCCCGCTTTACTTGTTTTACAACTATTTTACAAATCTTGGAGTGAGATACATTGCTTGTTTTACAATGGGAAGCATGTACAAATTTTTATATGATTATGGATATGCCTAAGTACCGATAACCCACAATGCCCATTATCATGAACTGTTAATTACTATGTGTAAGCGCGAGTGTTATAAATATATCTATTTGGGATTGACATCCCCGTTCAGGTAAGTAGCACTTACTAGTTTCGGAGGTACCAAACTAACGGACATTTACCATGTTGAACACTTACAACGAGCAACTTCATACATATACAATGTTGTAGCTTCGTTGTCATGAGCTTAGTGCATTGATTCGCCAAGACTTACTCCTTAAAACATATCTATATATATAAATAAACTCAAGGATGAGAATCCGCGAGACCAAGAA
>BQNB010133656.1:1773-17332 GCA_026074375.1 Tanacetum coccineum
ACTTCTTGTGTGTTTCGGTCTTTCAAAAACAATATCTCATGTGGTGTTTAAAACAATGTCTTTTATTTGAAAACAATATGTTTTTCATGGTTTGTAATAGACGGTGGTTACGATTCTGTAGGACCTAAACGCATTTGAACTCTAAATAATTATGGAACACATGTTTGGTAAAACGGCTTATTTGGTTCTTTTTCTATTATCATGTTGAAAGATGCTATTTAATAACACCAAATTGCTAATTTCCGTTGCGCAATCCGATGCCCCTCGGGGCGAGTGTTACAGAGTGGTATCAGAGCTTCGGTTGTAGAGAACTAGGTTGTTTTTAAAACTCGGATTTTAATCATTTTAGATACCAAAGTGATATCAACAGTCTAAAGTTATAAAGAACTAGGTCGAGTCTTTTTGAAAAACCTAAACTATAACGCTTCTACACGCACACTGAGACTCCTCGTTGCCATTGGTTACATGTAAGGTACATTTATAAATTGTTATGTGTAAGTATGTTTACGTATGTGTTATATGTATAATTGGTTAAGCGAGGATATTTATGCGTGGGTCGGATGCATAAAGTGTTATGTGTGGTACATTTGTGCATGTGTTGTATGCATAGAATGTCATGCGATTATATGATAACTAATACTATATATGTTTGAAATATAATTGAGGTATATGCGGATCGAGAAGGTCACGAATCGAAATTTTATTTGTTGTACTTTTATGCGAACTGTTATTTTGGTAATAGTGTTTCGATAATAATAAGGAGTGATACACTATTAAGTAAGTATTGTACGATATTTTCTAGATTATCATGGTAAACGTAATTCCTCCCGATCATGTGGATAATGTACCTGCTGTTGAGCCGAATCAACACGATGATGTTCCTATTCATCCCGAGCCTATCATAGAAGATGCAGACGAAGACCCGGAAGAAGACGAGTTTGAGGAATAAGAAGATCCTCAAGAAAAAGAAGATGATATGAAAGTACGCATTGAGGAAGATGAGAATGAGCCAGAGTTAACATATCCTTACGAGGAGGTGTATCCTCTTAGCCCTTCGCCACCTGTTTTTTAGTCTGAACCTGATGATGAGATCGAGGTTGAGAATCAGAATGAGCATGAGGATGAGACTGTTCCTGTTAGTGTTTATGAGGTAGGTGAATCATCTACTGCTGCTATTCCGTGAGAGAATGGTGATAGTTTACTACCTGGCTTCATGAGGCGGGATATTGACTCTCTTTTTGGTCGAATGGTAAATTTTTCAAGACGATTGTGTGGATGCGAGACGACGCATGCATTGGTCGAGAAGAAAGGAAAAACAAAAGATAAGTTTTATGGTAAGTTGATCTTGGATTTGGGGAATGAAGTGCGTTCTAGTGTGGAGCAAGAAATGGCTGCAATGGAAAAGCTAGTTGAGAAGCTTGGTAATACTGAAGATAGGGTTGAATGCAAGAAATTGAAGAAGGAACTTAAAGAAGCAAGGGTTAGCAACACATTCCTTCGTATGCATAATGAACGAGTCGATAAAGATCTCTATTGGACATGAGTTCTATCAAGAGATGATTCGTAGAGGATTTGTGTTTGAAGAAAGACCGAATGAAGCTATAAATGTTCTGATTGAAGATGAGAAGAGTCCTTTGTTTGAGCCGCGAGGATCTCCTCATGATTTGTAGTAGTTTAGTTTCAATTCTAGTTTCTTTTGTTAGTTTATTTTGTTGTGTAATCACTAAACTAAGTCATCGGTTAGTAGATTTAGTGCTATTGGTTGTAACGATTTGTATCATTTCATGAAACAATGCAACTATGTATTAATTCTCTTGTGGTGAAAAATGAATGGCTATCTTTTGATTACTACTTGATGTTGTGTGACTGTTGTTGTGATTGATTTGTCATTGTATCATGTTATGAGAATATCATGTTATGAATGCTTATCAGATTGTTTTCTGTGTAACGTGACAGAATCATGCCTCCAAAGTCTGCACCTATGACTCAAGTTGCTATTCATCGAATGATCAAGGAAAGTGTTGATGCCACTATTGCTGCTAAGCGGGAAAGGCAAGCAAATGTCAGGAACGACGCTAGTGGATCTGGGCCAGTTAGAGGTCTAGACACTGCACCTGCTGTTCGTGAGTGCACTTTTGCTGGATTTATGAAGTGCAATCCTGCTGTCTTTTGTGGGGTTGAAGGAGCTGTCAAATTGCGAAGATGGTTCGAGAAAACTGAGAGTGTATTTGAGATCAGTAAATGTGCAAAGGGCAAGAAGGTGAAGTTTGCTGCTGCTAGATTGGAAGGACCAGCTTTGACTTGGTGGAAAACTAAGGTTGCAACTATGGGTTTGGAGACTGTAAACCAAATGCCTTGGATTGAGATGAAGCAATTAATGACTAAAGAATTTTGTCCAATAGAAGAAGTTTAAAGAATGGAGCACAAATTATGGAACTTGAAGGTTAAGGAGTATGATGTTGTTGTCTTAAATTCAGGATGTTAATGATGCTTGATGCGTCCAAGAATGGTAGAGACTGAATCGAGTGAAGTTGAACGCTTTACAATTGGGGAATTGACGGATAATATCAAGGGTGAAGTGACATCTTCTAAGCCTGCTAATTTGAACGAAGCTGTACGTATGGCTCATAAGTTGATGGAGAAGAAATCGCAAGCTAGAGATGCAAGAATTTTGGAACGAAATAAGCGAAAGTGGGAGAGCTATCAAAGTGGAAATAGTAGTGGTAAGGACAATCAAAGGGATAACTCTTGTCAAACTTTGCAGAATAGCCAAAAGCAAGGAAATGCACGAGCCATGGTTACCGCTCGTCATGTTGGTCAGTGTACGATTAGGTGCCACAAGTGTGGAAAGGTTGGGCATAAAGCAAGGTATTGTAAGAAGAAGAGTTTTGCCACGGATGCTAACGCTCAGCCTGTTTAGATTTGTTATGATTGTGGTGAGCAAGGTTATACTAGGAACCGTTGTCCAAAGAAGATTAAGCAAGAAGAAGCTAGAGAAGTTCATGGCCGAGCTTATGATATTAAGGATGTTGAACCTTAAGGTCCGAATGTGGTTACTGGTACGTTTCTGCTCAATAACCGCTATGCTTTTGTTTTATTCGATTTGGGTTCCGATAGGAGTTTTGTAGATACTAGATTTGGTTCCATGCTTAATATTGATCCAGTTAAAATAGGAGCTAGTTATGAGGTAGAGTTAGCTGACGGAAGGATAGTTAGTACGAACACTATTTTGGAAGGTTGCACTTTGAGTTTAGTGAACCATGTTTTTGAAATCGATCTTATGCCGATTGAGCTTGGTACATTTGACGTCATAATCGGTATGGATTGGCGTGTCAAGCACGATGCCGTTATCGTCTATGGCGAGAAAGTTGTTCGTATACCATATGGGAACAAGATGTTGATAGTTGAAGGTGACAAAGGTGTATCTCGATTGAAGGTCATTTCGTGTATCAAGGCCTGTAAGTACGTCGAGCGAGGTTGCCATTTGTTTTTGGCACACGTTACGGAGAGCAAGTCGAAGGAGAAACGGATGGAAGATGTGCCTGTAATTCATGATTTCCCTAAGGTGTTTCCTGAGGAGTTGCCAGGACTACCACCGCCGAGGCAAGTAGAATTTCGAATTGATCTTGTATCGGGGGCACCAATTTTGTTTGTAAAGAAGAAAGATGGATCTTTTAGGATGTGTATAGATTATCGCGAGTTGAACAAGTTGACTGTCAAGAATTGTTATCCTCTTTTGAGAATTGATGATTTGTTTGATCAACTGCAAGGTTCGAGCGTATATTCTAAGATCGATCTGCGATCAGGATATCACCAGTTACGCATTAAAGAGGAAGACATTCCGATTACTGCATTTAGAACTCACTATGGTTACTTTGAGTTCCAAGTAATGCCGTTTGGATTGACTAATGTGCCTGCCGTATTTATGTACTTGATGAACCGAGTATGCAAGCCATATCTTGATAAGTTCGTCATAGTGTTCATCGATGATATTTTGGTTTTTTCCAAAGATGAAGAAGAGCATGGGAAGCATTTGAAGATTGTTTTAGAGTTGCTTAAGAAGGAGGGATTGTACGCCAAGTTTTCAAAGAGTGATTTTTGGCTAAATTCGTTACAATTTCTGGGTCATGTGATTGATCGTAGTGGTGTTCATGTTGATCCTGCCAAGATAGAAGCCATTAAGAGTTGGGTTGCACTGACGACGCCAACAGAGGTGAGGCAATTTCTTGGATTGGCTGGGTATTATAGGAGGTTTATTGATGGTTTTTCTTTGATTTCTAAGCCACTAACTAAGTTGACTCAGAAAAATAAGAAATACGAGTGGGGAAAAGAAGAAGAAGCTTTTTAGACATTAAAGCAGAAGTTGTGTAGTGCACCGATCTTAGCGTTGCCCGAGGGAACGGAATATTTCGTAGTGTATTGTGACGCATCTCTTAAGGGTTATAGAGCCGTGTTGATGCAAAGAGAGAAGGTGATAGCGTATGCTTCTAGACAATTGAAAGTCTATGAAGAGAATTACACTACTCACGACTTAGAGTTAGGAGCCGTTGTTTTCGCTCTTAGATTATGGAGACATTATTTGTATGGGACAAAGTGTGTGGTTTTCACCGATCACAAGAGCCTGCAATATATTTTGAATAAAAAAGTGTTGAACTTGAGACAACGGAGATGGATTGAGTTGTTGAGTGATTATGATTGTGAGATTCGGTATCATCCTCGAAAAGCGAATGTTGTGGCTGACGCCTTAAGTCAAAAGGAAAGGGATAAGCCATTACGCGTTCGAGCTTTGATGATGACTGTTTAGAATGATTTATTGAAGCAAATTCGTGAAGCCTAGAAGGAAGCAATGAAGAAGAAGTATGTAAGGAAGGAAAATTTAGGGAGATTGATTAAGTTGATATTCGAATTTCGCCCTGATGGAACGCGTTGTTTTAGGAATCGTGTTTGGTATCCACGATTCGGTGGATTAAGGGATTTGGTTATGCATGAGTCGCATAAGTCCAAGTATTCCATCCATCCGGGATCGGACAAGATGTATCAAGATTTGAAGTTGTTATACTGGTGGCCGAATATGAAAGCGGATATTGCCACATATGTTAGTAAGTGTTTGACGTATGTGAAGGTTAAGGCCAAGCATTAGAAACCTTTTAGACTACTGCAACAACCTGAGATCCCAGTCTGGAAGTGGGAAAGGATCACTATGGATTTTATGAATGGATTGTCGAGAATGCCAAGTGGGTATGATACGATTTGGGTTATTATCGACCGACTGACCAAATCAACTCATTTCCTACCAATGAAAAAAATGGATAGTATGGAGAAACTCACACGATTGTATTTGAAGGAGATAGTATGTAGGCATGGTGTTCCTATTTCAATCATTTTGGATCGAGATAGCCATTTTACGTCTAATTTTTGGAGATCGCTTCAGGAAGCGTTGGGAATGAATTTGGATATGAGTACCGCTTACCACCCTCAAACGGATGGTCAAAGTGAGAGGACTATACAAATGCTAGAAGATATGTTGCGTGCATGTGTGATTGACTTTGGAAGTAGTTGGGATCGCCATCTGCCATTGATTGAGTTCTCATATAACAACAGTTATCACACAAGTATTAAGGTTGCACCATATGAAGCTTTGTACGGTAGAAAGTGTAGATCGCTTGTATGTTGGAGTGAGGTTGGGGATAGCCAACTCACCGGTCCAGAATTGATCCGTGATACTACCGAGAAGATTGTCCAGATTAAAAACCGTTTGTTAGCTTCTCGTAGTCGCCAGAAGAGTTATGCAGATAAGAGACTTAAGCCGTTGGAATTTGAAGTTGATGATATGGTACTGCTTAAGGTATCTCCATGGAAGGGCACTGTGCATTTTGGAAAGCGCAAAAAGCTATGTCTACGTTACATTAGGCCATTTAAGATTCTAGCTAGAGTTGGTCCTGTAGCTTACACGTTAGAGTTGCCTGAAGAGTTGAAAGGGATTCATAGTACTTTTCATGTTTCGAATCTTAAGAAGTGTTTAGAGAAAGGTGATGTTGTTGTTCCGATGGATGAGATTCAACTTGATGATAAGTTGCATATGATTGAAGAGCCAGTAGAAGTTGTTGATAGAGAAGTTAAGTGACTTAAACAGAGTCGGAAACCTATTGTTAAAGTACGTTGGAATTCGCAAAGAGGTCCAGAATTTACATGGGAACGTAAGGATCAGATTAAGAAAAAGTACCCTCATCTCTTTACAAGTAAGTACGAAGCGAAGAAAGCGGATAAGTCGAGCTGAGCACCAGGGCGGCGCTCCCTAAAGGAGAGGAGAATGTAACAACCCGAGTTTCAGGTCAACGTCCATCCCTAGCTAAGATAGTTATTTTAGTTAAGTAAATAGTTATAGTCGTCTATATTATATGAGGTTTGGTAGAAATTTCCTCTGATAAGGTAATTTCAATCCGTGATTGAGTTTCTATTTGTTTTTAGCATTTAAAAAAGTTAGAAAAAGGTTATATTATTGCTCTGAGAGCGTGGTTATGTTATTTTTGTGTTTTTCGTCGTTTCCCTGAGTTTTTGTAAAAACCGTGTTCAAAGGTCGTGTTTTATGAGGTTTAACTATTAGTAAACGTTTTAAAGTAAAATTAGTGGGACGGATTTAAAATATTTACAAACGTGGTGTGACCCGAGTATTTGGTCGAGTTTAAGTAAATGAAATAACACATTGGACTTGTTTTAAGAGGACTAAATGAAAGGAAGGAAAAAAATTGCCAAATTGCCAAAGTTACTTTCTATAAAAAGGGTGCTAATGCTTCCATTTAACACTTTAGCCAAAAATTGTTTTCTCTTGTCCTCCTCCTCCTCTTGTCCGTTTGAACCACCACCACCACCTTAATTTCATTGTCAAAATTTATTTACTTACATGCATTACAATAAAGCTATACCATATTAATCCTTGTTCAATCCTCTACATTTCCCACTAAGAAAATATCACATGCACTAGTTTTCAAGAAGTTAGAAATTCAAGTGTGTTCTTGGGGTTTTGATCTAAAAGGAAGGTTTACTAGTGTTATTAGCTAGTTGGTTTTGTTGAAAAAGCTTTGGTTTTGGTCTTGTGTTTGCATCCAATTTCAAAAGGAAGGGGGAAACAAAAATTAAGCTTTGTTCTAGCTTTGTGAGTCTCCTAATTACTTGTTTACTTGATTTGATTGAATGTTATTACATGTATACAATTGTAGCTAGATGATTCAAGTGCAAAATCAATTTGGAAGTATTTCAAGTATGAACATGTGTTTGATAGTTTTGGTACATGTTTTTAGGCTAGTTAAACATGTTGGAATAGTTAGATTTTGATAAAAATGAGTTTTGGTATGACTTTGGGTTGACTTTTGTTGACTAGAAAGTTTGACTTGGTTATGGCATGTTGAGAAATTTTTTAAATCTAAATTAGGCTTTTGATAATGGTAAAGGATGTTCTAAGGTCTGTTTTGATATAAGGTGGGCCTTGTAACTCCTAAAAATGAACGTTTTACGGCCGAGTCAAGTTTGGATAATTTTTAGGGTAAAAAGTCAACTACGAACTTTGACTTTTGAAAGTCAAACTTGAGTAAATTTTTGAATGAAGTCTATAATAAGCAAAGGGTTAGTAATGTTAGTTAATTAATAACGAAATATGAAGTTCGGATTATATTATCCTTACTTTCGGCAAATTTTCTAAAAATGGAATCTTTATTGAAAATGTTGTAATATGGTTAAGACGTCAAGGTGAATTATTTTGTGTCGCACTTGGAGATTTTAGTACATGATTATATATACGTAATATTAATATGTATATACATACAAGTATGTAATATATGATCTATTATACTTTTAGTCTTGTACCGCTATATATGTATAATATAGGTCGCGGTTAGACGTGAAGTTTCTTGCATTAGTTGAAGTTGATTGATTTAGATCTTTTGCTTAAGGTGAGTTCATAACCTCACATTAAATTCTTTTAATTGTTTTTAAACCCGCGAGGGGGATGCATGTTTGTTTTATAAATCGAACACATATGATTTTATGGTATGCTGGACCCATTTACGAGATTGTTTCCGCATAAGTAGCTATTGTCGAAGTCCCTTATTTCATGAACCGTTAATTACCTGGTATGGTGAACACTAATGCATTAAATAGATCTATTGGGTTTGACAACCCTTTCTGGGGTCTGAATCCTTGTGACCATCCTGTCAATGGACATTTTATACTTAGAAATTAGTAGGTATATGACAATAATACCTCGTTTTGGGGCACCTTTAACATATGAAATGCCATATGTCTTGTTAACATTCGGTGTCATGAGCTTATTGCGTGAAAGAAAAGAAGTTGCTATACATTGCATTTGTTGCTTTGTTTTCCCGAGAACTAATTATGTGTTCAAAGGGTTTTACTCATTGATTATTTTAAACTCTATGAATTTCACTCAACTTTGTTGTTGACGTTTAAAACATGTTTTATCCCAGGTAACCAAGGTTGAAGGCAACGATGATGTGGCGGTGTCGTGCGTGTGGAGGATTTTATGGAAAGACTACTTGTGTGTTCCGGTCTTTTAAAAACAATGTCTTATGTTGTGTTTAAAAACAATGTCTTTTATTTGAAAATATTTGCTTTTCAATATTGTAATAAACGGTGGTTACGATTATGTGGGACCTAAACTCATTTTAACTCTGAATAATTATGGAACACATGTTTGGTAAAACGTCTTATTTGGGTTGTTTTCTATTATCGTGAAGGATGCTATTTAGTAACACCAAATTGCTAATTTCTGCTGCGCAATTTGATGCCCCTCAGGGCGGGTGTTATATATTCATACATCGAATATATATATAACTATGATGAAATGATGTTTAAAATATGTTAGATGCAAGAACAAGTGTTATTTGATGTTACTCAAGTGTTAATTAATTTATAAAGTTATTTGATAAATTAATGGTTAAAAGTTATTTATAAAGTTTATAAATAAATAATTGGTGAGGACATTACATTTGGACTTTTGGATACAAGTTGATAGACATAAATATGAGGACATAAAGTATACACAAGATGTGTTATTAATTAAATTATAGGACATATAATAATTTAATTATGTTAAAAGTATATAAAACAAATTTTATAAAACTATATTTCAAACAGTTTGTATATACTGTTAACCTATAATTTTTTATAAATTATATACTTTATTGATTTAAATAGTACATTTCATGAGGAATCCGTGCATATAAGGAACTCAAAAAACGGAGCTATAACGAAGGAGTTATGAATTTTACAAGATTACGATAATTAAATATATAAAAGTGTTTTTATAAAATTTATTTTATAAAAACTGTTACTGTTCGAATCTGATAAAAATATATTAATATTTTATGATGATAGATCATTTCAATAGGAAACCATAGGTATAAAGAACTCTAAAAACGGAATTAAAACGAAAGGGTTATGAGTTTTGCAAGATTTAAAGTTATAAAAATAGTTTTATAAAAACAGTTTGAGCAAAAATGATATCTATTTGAGCATTTAACAAAACCAAAGTTTCTTCGTTTGACCTCAAGGGAATGCAACTTCATGTTTCATTTGAGTTTATTCGATAACGTTATTTAGTCAGTAGGTATTTATTTATGTATTAGGAGCTCCAAGTGGTATCGGCACTGAAACAACACGAGTTCTTGCCTTGCACGGTGTGCATGTGGTTATGGCAATAAGAAATACAGAAGATGGCACAAAAATTATAGAAACTATAGTTAGTGAGACACCTACTGCGAAAGTTGATGTAATGGAGTTAGATCTCGGCTCTTTTGTATTAGTAAGGAATTTTGCAGCCCAGTATTGCTCGTCAGACCTTCCTTTAAACATTATCATGTAAGCTTCTTTGCCATATATTGTTTATAAGCATCGGCCTTTATTTATTTATGTTGACAATATAATAACAAGTAATATTAGTCGTTTGTCTTGTCAAAAGTAACAATGCAGGGGTCATGGCTCCACCGTTTACGCTTTTAAAAGACAAAATTAAACTACAGTTTGCCATGAACCATATAGGTATGTAGACAAGTTTAATGGGTTGGGTTGGATTTAGTAATGGGTCAGATTGGTTTATTTTGACGCTGGTCAAAATGGGTTGCTTGAATTTAGAAACAGGTAGATATAAAGGTGTCGTCTTTTGTCAAGACATTTTCTTTTGATAAATCTTTTACTTGAGATCATGAAGAAGACTTCAATTGATTTACATACAACAAAGGAATTAACTTTGAAAAAATATACCACGAATCAAGGTACACACCTGATGTTCGTTGCATATTTTTACATCATCACAACATGGGTACATGAATCATTTCATGCGTATCTTTAACTTATATTATTTGTTCTATGGCTCAGATACAGCTCCATATAAGCCTATGGACAGTCAAAGCTGGCCAACATAGAACATCCTAACGAGTGAACAAGGCAGTTTAAGGTAACATTAATTCTAATTTTATAATTACTTATCAACATATTGTTAATGCATTACTGTTATACTCTATGCCAGTTTAAATTCAATTGCATCATAGAGTATTGTACTAGAAAATGAACATTAATGCATTAGAATATAACTATAATGCAATAGAAAAAATATTTGTAATGTATTTATAGTTTTTTACGCAGTTTTATTTCTATTGCATTAAAGTTATACCGTATTGTATGCCAGTTTAAATTCTATTGCATCATATAGTAATGTACTAGAAAATAAACAGTAATGCAGTAGAATATAACTGTAATGTAGTAGAAAATATTTGTAATGTATTCATAGTTTTTTACTGCATTACAGTTTTATTTCTAGTGCATTACATTTATACTATATTGCATGCCAGTTTAATTATTAATTTTAACAATTTTGATGCGCTTAATATCTCTTAAGGGTTTTCTTACCTTTGATGAAGTTCTCAAAGACGTCATATCAATACTATCCAATCTGCTTTGATACGAAGACAGTTGAAATTGACATCATTAACAACATTGATAACGATATTGAGGATGTAAAAGGGCAAAGGTATTGAAAGAAGCAGAAGAATATGCAAAGAAGAAAACAAAGGCTTCCAAAATTCTTACATATAACGTTGTTAAAATGGATCAAGATTTGTATCAAAAGTTAATCGAAAACTATATTGAACTTACAGTACTTTGCTTATGAACACTTTTAGTCTCATACTTTGCTTATGAACACTTCTAATCTAAAATATTTTGGATTTAAGTATTTTTATTTTGGATGTTTAAAGTATTCTAGTTATTGTAAGTAACTAAATGATCAATGTTTGATAAGTAATTTTACTTTTATGTCTGTTGGAAACTAAGTACTTTTTTTTAAATGACCAGTTTTTGTTTAGTACTTAAAAAGTTAGTACATCTTAATTAAAAAGTTACTGCATCACAATGTATTTTGTTAGTGCATTACAATTAAAAAATTTAATGCATCTCAGTTAAAACAGTTAGTGCATCACAATATATTTTGTTAATGCATTATAGTTAAAATAATTAGTACATCTCACTTAATTTAAATATAAGAAACGTTTGGATTATAACAACTAAATCAAATGATTAATAATATGATGCCATAAATAGTGATGCACTAACGAATAAATGAAATGCAATAAAACAAAAGATGTGAGGCAGTGGAAATGACATTATGATGCACTAATAACAAATGAATGTAATGCACTAACACAACATACTGTGATGCACTGGAAGTGACTTTGTGTTGCACTAACATATAGCAGTTATGAATAAACAAATATCATGATGCACTAAGAATAACACTTTGATGCAGTAGCATATAGCAGTAATGAAATTTCATAAAACTAAGATAGTGTTGCATTGATGAACTGTATGCTATATTTTTTACAAAACACTGATGCGATAAATTTAAAACTATGATGCACTAAACAAAATGAACACAAAAGATATTGTGACTAAGATTATCTTACATTAAAACTGTATGATACACATTTCTTTCATTACAATTGATCAGTTTATTATTGGTAAAAGAGAAGGAAAAAAATTAAATATTCATTTAATATTATTCTACTGCAGCACAATACATATAAAACTATTGCATCACAATGTACAAATGTACTGCACACATTGTTGTTTTACTACATTATGATGCACTAAACAATAACACTGCAATTCTTTTTTCTATGTTTTCTAAATTTCAATGTTATAAATCTACTGCATCACAAGGTATAAATTTACTGCATCACAATGTTATAAATTTACTGCATCACAATGTATAAATCTATTGCATTAGAATGTTATCTATTGTTGCATAACAATATACAAATCTACTGCATCACAATGTATAAATCTATTGCATTAGAATTTTATCTACTGATGCATAACAATGTACAAATATACTGCATCATAATTTTATAGATTTACTGTATCACAATGTATAAATCTACTACATCACAATATATATAAAACTATTGCATCACAATGTATAAATCTACTACATCACATTGTTGTTTTACTACATCATGATGCACTATACAATAACACTGTAATTCTTTTTTCTATGTTTGTAAAATTCAATGTTATAAATCTACTACATCACAAGGTATAAATCTACTGCATTAGAATGTTATCTGCAGCTGCATAACAGTGTACAAATCTACTGCATCACAATGTATTTTGTTAATGTATTACAATTAAAAAAGTTAGTACATCTCACTTAAAAAACAAAAGTTAGTACATCTAAGTTAAAATTTTATTGTTTGAGTGAATTACACTTAAAAAGTTAGTGCATCTCAGTGAAAAAGTTACTGCATCACAATGTATTTTTATAGTGCATTACAGTTACAGTTAAAAATTCTATTGCATCACATTATACAACAAAACTGATGCAGTAGATTTAATACTATCATGTACTAGAAAATATTCAACTAAATAAAGATACTATAACTTAGATAGATTTACATTGAAGTTGTAACATATAATTTTCTTTCTTTACAATCAAATCATTGTTTTATTTCTAAAAAAATGACCAGAAAAGTTGAAAAAGACTATTCATTTACGGCATGTAGATAAAAACTTATTTCTTTGATCATCCTACAAGTTTAATGTTGTTTGTACATACCTTACGTGATTTACGTCGGGTGTAAACAAATGTCGGTGTTGATGTAGACTTGAGACGTCGAGAGATGTAGATGCAAGTATGCATTGATAATTTGTGATTACGAGTAACTTGCGCACTTTACGTTACGTATTACAACTTACATGTTTGTCATCATCAAAACATAAAAAGATCGTGTAGATTAAATATCGTAATATTTGCACTAACAAAGCCCATCTCTTCAATAGTTACTTCAGCTACTGGCTTAAAACTTGAAAAGCATCCAGATCCTATAAAAAATGTTATGATTTAAAATACACAATATAGAAAACATGTATAATGGTTCATCAGCCCATTTAACTAATATTATCCCCCCCCATCCAATCTGTATACCTTCATCTATGTACCCATATTATCCTCGGGTTAGAAATATAACCTAATTTTCTCCAATTGCGCAAGGAATGCATGGTGGATCTTTCGCCTGATCTTCAGGTGTGATGTTCTCTAAGCATTGGTCATGAAATGTATGCCCATAAGGAAGGACCGCAACTGGTGGTGGGATAGCAGGTTGGAACACTACTCCTTCTTATGTTAAAGCGAGGTCTCTCTTGCATAATAAGCACTTATATCCACTCAGTTTAGGAGTTGTGTTATGAGCTGTGAATAATCAAAGTTGTTACTATATTGCATTAATGTATAAACATGTAATCTTGTTAAGAACATATCAGTTGCTCAATATATAATCAAGGAAGCAAATAACACCGTAAGAGCTGAATTATGATAAAAGATATGATGCAAAACTAGAGGTTGGGCTATTGATAGTCAAACCGCACAAGTAGTCTTTAATTGCAGTTTAATCTAGCAAAGTACAAAATTGTTGTAGATAGTCAAGCTAAACAATTTAATCACACACATTACATAGAAACTAGATGTGGTTTGAATTGGGTTTTGTTAATCTTTAAAGGGTCAACCAATAAACATACAAGTAAGTTTAAAAAAACTAAAAATTACCAAAATGTATTTTTGATGCATACAAAACTGTATATATTATTTAGCACAACACTTGTTTTAGATTGAAAAGGCAATAAATGTTTGCGGGTAAACGTAATAGGTTACGATACTTATTAACTTATTTCGACAATTTACCCAACTTGCTAGACCTACCCATTATCCATGTCTAATAAAAATATATGCGTTAACCTGAGATTAGTTATCAACTAACGTTATAACACATACACTGGCAAATGAATTTGTACAATTGAAAAGTAATACTGATTAAAGAATAAACAAGGAAAACCTAAGCAGATAAAGTAATTGTTTTTTTTTTGAACGGCAATTTGTGGCTACATGGCCCCTAGCCCAGAAGGCGTAGCGAGCCCACACAACCAGGTTGGGTCCAGCCCAGAAGGCAATGGCACCCTTCCCTTTACACACGCGGGAGAAAACCCCTATCGCCCTAGACAAGACTCGAACATGAGACCTTGCCTAAGAGGGTAAAACCTCCATACCATTGGACCAAATGCCCGTTGGTGCAGATAAAGTAATTATGCATCTTTTAGATAGCAGAGATGATCCCATTTCTAGATAATGTAATGTATTACAGTTTTTTCTACATTACAGTTCTTATATTATACTACATTATTGTTTATTTCTACTGCATTAAAGTAATATGTTATTGCATCTCAGTTATATGTAGAATATAAGACTGCAATGCAGTAGAATGTAACTGTAATGCAATAGAATATAAATATAATGCAGTAGAATATAAAACTATAATGTAATAGAATATAAAATAATAATAATGTAGTAGAAAATAGTACTTGAACAGTTTTTGAGTTAAAGTGTTGATTTTCATATAGACCATCTTGAAGATCAATTGTGGAAGTTTGTAGTTGAAGTATAAGGCTTGTTTCTACTCATAACATAACTATGGAAAAGCTATTAGATTTGTATTGATCACACACAAACACCTGTTGCATCAAAATTTCATAACAGCTGCATCACGCCTACAGATACACATATAAGCCGTTTCTACTAATAAAAAATAAAAACACTTGCTCATAGTCATCGTTTGTAAAAAACAAACACACACTGCATCAAAGTTTCGGAATTACTACATCATAGATACAATTATACGAACAACCATTTTCTACTCATAATAAGCATGCTAGAGATTAGTTAAAATGATTTAATTTTGCATCACGCCTACAGAATCTTTAGCATGAAGCCATCCCACTCCCATTACCCAACCCGCACGTTTTGAACCTCTATAATGTATTATGTAAATAATTCCTTCTATTGAGCAATTCAATTAGCTATAACAGGAGAGTTTGTAGCATAATCACCAGTAAGCTAGCAACGAGAATTTAGTCATTTTGTGATCCCATGTGCCTTTCAAGATATCGCCAATGGCTTCATCTAACGATGTGGTGTCGACAACTTCCTGCAATTATGAACAAA
>BQNB010133657.1:6917-18431 GCA_026074375.1 Tanacetum coccineum
ATCACCTAATCTTTCTCAAACTTTGAAAATAAGTTGTACAACCTTGATCATCTTAGTGTTTTTGTTGTAAAAATGGCCTCAAACATGGATGACATCAATATTTTAAGAATATAAGAGTTGGTGAAAGAAATATTTATATAGAAGTTTACACAAATGAAGATGATATACTTACTAGATGCAAAAGAATGGTGAATAAAGTCTTGAACTTTAACCCTAAAATCAACAAATGATAACCCGAAATCATCAAGGAATGAACCCAAACACAATAGGAATGAACCACAATCAATAAACCATCTTCAAATCTTGAATAAGGGGCAACAAACACCAATGTTGGTGTTGTTGTGGGTTCGGACGATGTACCAAAGAGAGGAAAAGGAGAAGAGATTTTTATTGTAGGTGTTTCTAGTGAGAGAGAGTATTTGTAAGATATGAGAGAATGGAATGAGCAAAAGACTAAATACAATAAACTTGAACCATGGGGCTAAAATCTTCCCAAGTATCCAAGGAAAAGGGAGACAAAATGGAGACAAGCTTGAGATTTTGGTGGGATGGTGTTGGTGCTAGTGGGCGGATGAACACAAGGACCAAAGAGGGACCAATTTGATTAATTTTAAATCTATTCCATGCAAGGTGGTATCCAATGGGTCCTTAGATATTTATTCATGCACATGATAGTTTTCTAACATCGATTACGGCATCCGTAGAAACTGAAAACGCAGATAACTTGAATGAAAATATGAAAATTTAATTATCCATTCGAAAGGTAAAAACGCGATGTACGATGAAAGACTACGTTAAATAACAAGCCGAAACGCATCCGGTAATGATTCTCAGTTATACACAGGAAAACTTCCCTGTTTTAAGTCAAATTGACACGAATCTAATAAAAGTCAAACTTATGCATGAAAAAGTCAAAGATGATGACCAAAAAATTTACGAGGTGTCACAACAAGCACTTTTGTTTACAGTAAAGTCTTTAAGTTTGACTTGTCTCCAGCTTCATCCCATCCTTATAAAACAGCTTGGGGTCGAACGGGATGCCAAATAACAAATATAAATTTGTAATAAGATTTATTAGCATCCCTTCGATAAGATAATTTCAAGTCATGATATTAATCCCTAATTCTTTGATAAAAGTTTTAGTTTTAAAAAATTTATTGATTTTATCATGACTTGTTTTCCAAAGTTTATTTGACCCTTGTGTGTTGATACTTATTACATTAGGTAATGGCTCAATAGATAAATCCCCCGAAGATTATTTGATATCGAGTTTATCATCATCGTTGCTCGAATCCAATTTTAAATCATTGACAGAAATTAATTTATAAGAAAATGAATTTTTATCGTATGTAAAAGTGTAATCTTCATCATCAGGTTCGTCGAATGATATTTCAAAATCAAAATCAACCATTTTGACATGAAGAGCACTTACCGTAGGTTCAGATGAGACTTCTGGTTTAGATGTCAAAGCATCTTTGTAAACAATGGCTGGGAACTCATTCTTAAAAATTTTGAAGTAGTTGATATCTTCAAAATACCTGACCTTACCATACGTAGCAGTTTCCCAGTTAAACTCCTGACCGCGCCTACATGCTTTTTCAGCTTCAAGCTGAATATATTCCTCCATAATAATATCGGGGTTGTCCATTTCCTGTAATAAATTGGCTAGGAAAGAAAAAGGTCAAATAGACTAATACGCCGTATTTAGTAAACTGAATATGCCGTGTTAATGTTTGGAGTCGAATACGCTGTATTGGTATAGAAAAATTTTATACGTCGTATCCAAGAAGTTGAATACGCCGTATTCAGTATTCGACTCAAAAAATTACAGCAGACTATAATAATGCAGAAAAACATACAAACACATAAATATGCAAAATATATAATGCATAAAACAAACACACAAAACAAATACACAAATATGAAAATTAACTTAAACTAAATCTAAACTAAAACACTAATAAATAAGAATTAAACAACTTCACTCCCAGACAGCGGCGCCAAAAACTTGATGTGCTTCGTTGTGTATAGGTAATATTTATTATCAAGTTTTACATTTATATTTAGCCGAATTACCTATTAACAAACACTAACGGACAGTGTACATGATCAGTTGTAGGTTCATTGGTACGTAGAGTGTCGATCACTAAGAGCGAGAGCGTTAATTCCTAAGTCTACTAGTATTTTAGTTGTCCATGTTAGTTCTAATCTGTTAGATATTAGAAAAAAAGACTCGGTCACCCCGTGTAGTTTACCATTTATTGTTGCTCGTAGTTAAGTAGTTAATGTACAACAGTCGGTAATGGGCCGGGTATTAAACCCAACGTGTAAGCCCTCTACCAAGGCCTTAGGCCGGTTTTTGTTGTTACTATTTAAGCCTCTTCCATGCCATGGAAGAGGTGGGTTAGTCATTTACATAATACAAGTTTATTTTCTCTCACTAGAAAGTTCTCTCTTACTTTCTCTCTCTAGATTTGGCTAATCCACTTGTCATCCGATTGTGTTATGATTTCCAATATCCTACATAATCTAAGTTAATCCTAATTTTAAGGTTTAAGGGGGGTTTCAGTCTGAGAGACAGGCACGGATTTGGTGGTGACTTAAATCTACTTTAGTCATGATTACACGCAAGCTGATAATCAGAAGATAGAAGAGCGTTCAAGCCTATTATAAGGAAACTGTACTAACCATGATTAATTAAATATAATGCAGGTTTGCTCATTAGTGCAATGATTGTCTTTTATCAAAGGGGCATATCATTCCTAGATTTAGGCGATACTTCTTCCTAAAATCTAGACACGCTAATTCTGTCATAATTAAACGCATCTGCATAAAGTATTCTATGTTGTTTATAATCTATCTTAGGAGATTAATAATGGTGATCTTATCAAACCCTAGCTCATCGAGACTTTACTAACTTATTGCTTAACGGCTCTTTATATACTAGTACTCCACTGTCCGAGTCCTTACCAAGGGAATAAGAATGTCATTTTTTGATCCCAGGTTACCTACTAGTCTAACTTGTTTACTAAAACAATGGTAAGAATATGTCATTATTTTTGATCCTATGATTCTAGATATATAAATTGCTATATGGAGAGATATCCTGGTTAATCTAGTCTACTTGGTCGGCACAACTAGATCCAGTTGATTGATAGGTCGCATACATAAGCACATAAACGAGTATAAATTGATAAACATAAACAATAACAACGAATAAGCATGCAATCGACATAAACAAACCAAACATTATATCTTCATAAACATGGATAATACCTAAAGGTATTAGCCAATAATCATTGTATCGAATACAAACATAATAAACGAATAAACCAAGATAACCTAACCGAGTTAAATGAATGATACCAAAAATTGAACGATTATTAGAGTATGAGAATTACAAGGTGTTTCCTATGGAATTAAGCATGTTGCGAGACCTTCTTTGCTCTTCTTGCCTTCTGAGAATCAACTTTTATGGTTAGGGTTTCAAAAATATATTTAAGCACACCTCAAACTCGTGTTTAGGGTTTTGTATTTATAGTGTTTGGAAATTCGTTGATACGCCATATTTGTTGAGGTCAATACGGCGTATTGGGGGGTTTCTTGGAGTACGGACCACGTTCAATATCTTTCAGAATCTTCTAATACTCGATCTTGGATACGGCGTATAGAGTCTTCTGGATACAGCGTATTGCTCTTCAATTCTTCGTGGTTTCTAGTGAAGTGTAGGCACAGATACGTCGTATCTTCCATATTGGATACGGCGTATAAGTTGTCAGAACAGTATCTTGAGATTTCATCGTTTAAGCTCCAAAATGCGTGCCTTTTTGCATAACTTCACCAATTACTCCATAATTACTGTAAATGTCAAATATAAACAATTAAGTACCAATTCGTGCAATAATCATACAAAATGGGTAAGAAACATGGGATAAATGATGCTATAAAAGTGACATTATTTGATGTCATCATAACACAAAAAATTTAATCGAAGACTTGGGTACATTGATTTTTTTTGGGAATAGTGGTTATAAAAGGAGACAATACTATGTGTTTATGTCAGAGAAAATAATGTTTTGGCAGTAAGCCTTCAAAGGTTCCTTTATATGTGAGAAAAAGTAATAAACTTGTTAAATTGGTGGAAGGTGATGATAAGTTGTTGGATAATATTAACAACTATCAAAAGTTAGTAGGTAAATCTATCTAACTATCACCAGACATGATATATCTTATGAAATGCATACGTTAAGTCAGGTTATGGATTCACCTAAACAATATGATTTAAGACTTGCATTTAAAGTGTTGAGATATCTGAAAGGCTCACATGGTAAAGGTGTTCAATAATTTGAAAAGTGGTAACTTTGAGGTTACTCTTTTTTATTCTCGCGGGGGAAAATGCACTGCAACTAGAAGGTTTGTCACTGGATATGCGGTGTATGCTAGGAACTGTCTTGTTTCTTGAAAAGGCAAGAAACAAAGTGTTTTAGCTAAATCTTCTGCAAAACCAAAACATAGAACTATGTCTAGGGTGGCATGTCAGATTATATGGATTCTAAAAATCCTAACTGAGTAAGAAATTAACTATCCCTTATTTTTGTTAACATGTATTGTGATAGTAGCTCTACTATTCAAATAGCAACTAATCTAGTATTCCATGAAAGAACTAAAATCTTTGAGATATATATTTTTTAAGAGAATTTTTTTTGATGCAGTGTTAAAGACTTGTAAGATTGAGTTTGGGGATAATGTTTATAATATCTTTACAAAAGGCTTAATTGTGGATGTCCATAAAAGGTTTTACAACATGTTGCACTTACATGATGTGTTCCAGGTCTAGCTTATGGAAGCATAATGAATTATATGATGGTAATGTTAAGCTAAACTTTCTAATATAAAGTTCAGAGACTAACATTGACATTTATGTGTTAAAGTTGTTATAGCTTCTATTTGGTTATTTGAGTTGCAGTTTGCCCATAGTTTGTATTTGTACACCCACTAATGTTGACAATAAGAGAAATTTGAAGAAGCTAGACTATGTAAGTGATTTCTCTCTCATTTCGCACACATAACTCTGGTTTTATATGTGTGTGTGAAATCATAGTTTCTATCTGTTATGGTATTTATAGACCTATGTTGATCAATGTGTTTAGTTGAGTTCATGTACATTTTCTTTTCTATGATTTATTAAAACCTTTTATCTATCATGAGATATGATGATGCAGTTAATTAAGGGGTGTTTGGTTGAATAAAGTTTGTGTATCTTTAAGGGTAAAAGGTATACAATAGCAACATACTTTCATAAATTTTCCGACTTCAAATACTTACTTTTTTATTAACATAGAATACCAACCAACTTTCAAAATTTGTTTCGATATCACCAATATGGTAATCGGGTACCTATACCATAGCATAATTAATTTTCATGTCATATTTTTTAATTCTATTAACCATCACTATTGATGATTTACATTCCCACCGAATCCTGCGATCTTACTCAACCTTAAATGCCATCAGATTGTGCACCTTTTAAATTAACTAATATGCACAAAAGAAAACCATTAGAGGTATATATATTGTTATAAATGATGAGTAAAATACATAACGGAACAACATACGAATAGGCGAGACCTTAGCTATAACAGGACTTTCAAATGGATTAGCAAGACCATCTTCTTTAGCTTCAACTTCATGGTTGTCAGGTGGTGGGTTCCACCTTTTTATGAGGAACCAAGGTACCATGTCCAACCTTTAAAGTTTCATCATCACAACCAGTAGATGAATCCACAAATTTAAAGTTTAGAACCATGTTTGTAAGCACTGTGTATACAAGTTCATTGTCATTTCTCCCTATTGTAGCTAGGCAATCATATGAGGTAGCTTTTTTGTTTCATTCAGTTTGCACTTTCTCATCAAAATTAGATATAGATAGGACATGTACACTCCACTCAGTTGTCAGACTATATGGAACAAAGGCCGGTTGAGATGAAAACAAAGAAAACAGTCTGGTTGGTATTGGATGACGGTGGTAGAAATGGTGGTCACCGGAGAGATATTAAGCTGGTGATTAGTCGTGATGATGATGAAAGTAAAGATGGTGATGTCGGCATTAGGTTTCAGATGGCGATGGTGATGATTTGTTTTGGGTAAAAGGTTGTTGCACGTGGTAAATAGATTTCTACAAAAAAGTGTTTAAGTACAGAGGATGTGAGTGAATCCCGCATCTCATCTCAGCCTGTTACATAGGCAAAACAAACGCACCATTTGTGCTTCAAACCGAGTCTGTCATAAGAATGGCAAACCAATCTTTATGAGATTACTATATAAAAACTACTAACATCTAGATTGACGACAAATTCTTATATCAAAAGCGTCACATAAAGCTAATTGATCTTCCATTAAATCTTCGCGTTCATTTTCATTATATGGCTTTTCATCATAATCATCTTTCCAACGCTCATAAAATCTCTTCATTCTAGCTCCACCTCCGCTCTTAGATACCATGAAACTTGTGGTTTAGTTATAAACCTCATCCGTATCACTATCTCTCTCCATATAAGCCAAGACACTTTCTTTATTCTTCCCTATATTCGAAACAGCCTTTTCCCTATTTATCCTAAGAAACCTTGTGGTCACTTTTGGATTAACCTCATTATCAACCGTTTTGGAAATTCCCCCCGTTTTCACCTAAATCGTCATCATTTTCAACCATCTTAAGCACATCAAACAGGTTTGAAGTACTTGCCTTTGGTGTAGTCGTTTCAACATTTTTCTTTGTATCACTTGTACTTGCACCATTTTTTCTAGAAACAGGTTGATATACCTGTTTAGTATAATTAAACGAAAACTTCGGGCCTATATAAATACCACGAAATGCTCTTTTAGGAGCTTGTTGAAAATTATCATTATTCTTGCCACCTTTCTTCTTGGGTTCACCAACAACATGTTTTCGACATGTCATGTCATCATGACTAAATACCATACACACTCCAAATGAAGAACATCTTCATTACCCTCCAAATTCCACCCTAACCGTATGAAGAACATCTCCATTACCCTCTAAATTCGGTATATCAATAACCATGCTTTCTTTAAGCTTCTGATCAGCCCTAATATCAATCAAAGCACAAGCATAACTCAAATGACCCATGACTGAATACACACATAACTAGTAAAAGAATCAAACATAAACAGCTTACCAAGTTTGGTAGCCATTGCACTTAACCCATTTTAGTAAAAGCCACAATGGGAATATCATGAATTTTAACCCAGAAAGGAATCGAGCACAAGTCTTCTTACAACAAATTTGCATTCGGCGTCCTCTTCTTCAACACTTTGTTCATACCATCAACCGACAAAAACTTGAAAAAGAAAAGGCCATGTGAGTTCATCATAGCTCGAACTATACCATTTTTCTTCCAAGAATTATTTACGTAGTTCTCAATAACTAGGAACGCAACTCTCTTTCCCACGAAATACCCATATAAACTAAACTCAAAGCTCTTAGGAACTTTAACAACCAATATCCAAAGAATTAGAATTTCATCTAACTCTTTTGTCGGTTCCCGTATCTAACGATCTAAAATAAACTTTTCGAGTACCTGGAGCATTACATATCAAGCTATCAATAGATCTTAGGGAGGATTTGAGCTCTCCTTTGACACGTTAGTATCCACATTAGTATTCTCCCCAACTACATTACCTTTATTCATTCCAAGTTTAAGTTGTTTCTCATCGTCTCCCAATAACACGAGTTTTCCTTCTAGCATTTGACTTTCGATAATACGAATCTTAGCACCTAAAGAAGCTAAATTATCATTCTCTTCAAGATTACTAACATTTTTGTTATTACTCAAAACCAAACCAGTATTAGCAGTCGCACATTCAGCATTCAAAACATCCACAACACTTGCATTCGAGACTTCCACAACTCTTGTACTCGAGGCATTCGACTCCATATTTTTATCTTTTTTTGTCCATCCCCTCTCCCTCCTGAACCCATAAATTCTTTCTCTATATTACACTACACGACACCCAAGAACACTTATACTATCAAGAAACCCACGTAAAACCAACAACACGGCAATGGATCCCACGCAGCGAATATGCACAATACAACCCCTAACAGATAATGGTTAGGGTTAACAACAATTGACGATCCAACAACACACAATAATGTACTAGTAAATAAAAGTATAAAACGACAACATGAAACCCTAAAGCATAATGAAAAGAACCCTAGAACGACTAACAAACCTAACAAATTTGAAAAAACGAACGCGTTAATGAAATAAAGAGAATTTAATGATTAACGTGAACATTTAACAAACACGTTAGGGTTCAAGAGTCGTATATGAATGGTTGGGAATGATTGCTGTTAATACAAAATAGGTGTCGGGTACAGACCTGGGCTCAAATCCTGTATTGGATTGGGCTATCGGATGATTTGAGCGTTGGGTTTTGTATTAGAGCAAGAGAAGTGACGATTCCCTGCATAATTAAATGAAAACCGTTAGCCTTATCGTGGGGGCGGACCCCACGGTTAGACTCCGACGTAAAAGTAAGTAAACATGTAGAAAGAGTAAGTATGAAAGTGTAGAGTGAGAAAATCATATTGTTTATTGTGTATTAGGTCCCTATTTATAGGGGTCTAGTATTAGGGTTTCCTAGTATTTCGTAGTGGCCAGAGTGGGTCCCTTGTTGAGCAAGGTCCCGTAATAACCATGGACGGAAGTATCCTATAGTTAGGTCTGCATCCATTTTGATGTGTCCTGGCCGTGATCAATGCAGGATTGGGTTTGATTTCGGCCCATGACTGCTAAGTTTGGCCCAGGAGCCCAAGTGATAGTGTGGTCCAAACCTGGAGGCTTGGTATACCTATTATACGTTATCAAGTCCCCCCATTCTAGTATGATATTGCCTGCGGATCATGTCCTGCGTGCGGTGATCGATGCTAGACTTTCCGTTCCTTTGTTGTTGCTGGTTTGCTTCTGGAGTTATCTATTTCATACCGTGATGCTTCCTTATTAAGTTGGTGATGTTCAGCTGACGTGGAGCGTTGCTGTCCTTTTATCCTCTGGCTGATGTGACGATTTTGACAGCTTTTTAACTATTTCCCAGATGTGTTGCTGCCGTTGATTATGTAAGTGGTATACACGTGGCGTCATCAAACTATTGGTAGGAGTAAATACACCAAGGGTATAAATACCCCCCCCATTTTTATTGTTTTATTCTTCACAAAACCTCCTTTCTGCCATTGTTAATTTTTCAAGCTTTTATTCTTTAAACTTCCTCCGTGCGTTGTTTTCTTCACTTTTACGGTTTTTTAAGATTCAGGTTAGCATCTTTCTTTGCTCGTCTCTTCAAAATGACTAACCTTGCTGCTAAGCATTCCATTATGACTCCAAAAATGGTAGAAAACTTTTGTGATGACTACTATATTCCTGATGAAGTTCATCCCGTGGCTCCGGGGCGGGATAACACTATCACTCAATTCCCTGAGGGTAAAGTGGGTGTTTATATCAGGTTTTTTAATTATTGTGGTTATAGGATTCCTTTCACGAAATTTTTGATGGCTGTTCTCTGATATTTTCGCATACATATTTCTTAATTATCCCCTTTTGGTGCTGCCAACGTATCTCATTTTGAGGTTTTGACGCGTGTGCTTGATCTTGCGCTGTCAGTAACTGTCTTTCGTACGTTCTATACCCGTACATATAGTGACGGGTTATTTTCCTTTGCAAAACGTTCCCCATCATCTCCTTCTTGCTTCCCGAAACCCCCGAACTCTATTAAAAATTGGTCCGATCATTTTTTTGGGGTCGACGCTAAAGTGTTTCCTATCCCCGTCTCCTTGTATGTGGGGGGTGCGTTGGAGAAAGATCTGGCCCCCCATCTTACTGCTCTCCAAGAGCAAACTGTTAAGCTCCTAGAGAACAACAAGGCTCCTTTCCGCCATTATCCAAAATGCTTTTTGTGCCTTGTGGGTCTGAGCCCATATTACCCGTTTGATGAAAATACTTATCCGGCCTTTGAGAGGCCTGACGGAACGGGTGGGTGTTGCTTCCTTCGGTGGAAAAAGTTTTTTTTATATGATTTATGAGGTCTAATCCTTTGGTGTTTGTTTTGTAGACGTGGGTTTGCTTGACTTTATCAAGAATGCCAACCCCCGGAAGGTCTAAGCGGTGGAAGTTCAGAAAAAGGATGATCAGGTGAAGCTATTGGAGAGTACGAATCATTGCTTCATACCCTTGGTTACTCCTGCTGCGGGTAGCGGTAGTTCTGCTACTGCTCCTAAGGTGTCTGCTCCTGAGGTGTCTGCTCCGGCTGAGGTAGAGCCCAAGAATGTTGTTCCGGAGGACACCTATTTAGATTTGACAAGGCCGGATGAGGTTGTGGCGACGCAGCCAGGGAAGTCCAAGAGGAAGAGGTTGGGGAAGTAGAGTGATACCCTTCCTGCCAAGCAGCTGAGGAAGGATCACCCCAGCTTTGCTACTGGTACTGGTGGGAAGACCTTTGTCGGGCTGAGGCAACTTATGCCGACGAGTCCCCTTGTGTCGAGGCCTTCTTTTCAGGCTGATGTCCAGGCCCATGTTGTTCAGAGGTATTTAAATGTTTATCTTTTTTTTACTGTACTTCTATGTGCTTTCCTTAACATATTTTTTTTATACTTGGCAGTGCCCGGATCACGGATGTCCCGGTGTATACTGCTGCTGCTACTGTAACTTCCACCCGGGAGAATGTGGGCATTACACCTACATCGGATGTAGCCGGGTCTTCTCAGCTCGAGACATCAGAAGGGTTGGATGACTCCTTTTATGAGTTGCATGCCCTGAATTCTGCTGAGGCAAAACATTGGTATGTTCCTTGATGGAACATTACCAACGACTCACTGTTGGATGACGGTTTTTCCTACCGCACGTTGGTTGACCGCGTTGCCCCCCTGGCTTTTTCTCTACCCTCCACAGTATAGATTAAGAATAATTGTATACGGAGTTCAATGTGGGGGCGGCGCGAGAGATTTGTCTTGAGTCGGAGGTAAGATCCCATGCCGAGAATGAGCTTGAGCTTAAGGAGAAGTTCAAAGGCAAGTATGATGCTCATGGTAGGTTGCTTGAGGAGAAAGACTTGGAGATTCTTAGACTTAAATCTTTATTAGTGGAGGAGGCGGAGAAGGCGGAGAGGGCGTAGACCGCGGGGGTTGTCCGTCTTCATGGTCAGGTGTCTGCTTTGACCGAGGAGGTGTCAGTACTGAAAAGTACTGTTGCACAAAAGGACACTGACATCTTCTTACTTGATTCTTGTGCCACTTATCTCAAGTATGCGCTTGATGATTCCAAGGCCACTTGTGCTGAAGCCGGGAGCTTGATTACCTCCTTGACTTCTGAGAGGGATAGCCTTACCTCTGAGGTATGTCTTTTATTCTGCATGTTGTTGTTGTTGTATTGTTTTTTTTTATTATTATTTAAAAAAAACTTCTTATTTTCGGAGGTTTCTACCATTCACATCGCCTTCTAG
>BQNB010133659.1:0-18431 GCA_026074375.1 Tanacetum coccineum
CACGCAGTGTCATAAAAATACCCAAACACATCAAAAAAAATCCAAAAGGCGTCTGACATTGAAATGAAGGCAGTTCATGCCAACGTCATGACATGCAAACATTCATGCATCCAAACAAAGCAAAACAATTAACATTCAACATCCAAATCAAAACAAATAAACAAAATCTAGATAATTAAACTTCGACAGCTGCCTACGGTCCATCTAGCTACTTTTCCTAACTTTAACCTCATCTTGCTGAATACCTGAAAATTATGCTTATACGTCAACCAACGGTTAGTGAGAAACATAGGTTTTCAGACACACATATCCAATCCATTCCAAAATAATTTAACCGAATTACTGTGATTATAAAACAATACATTTGCATGGAAATTATGCTAACTAACATACAAGGTAACATGCAATTCAATCCAATCAAATCAAACCAACAAATCATATACTGGGTAGACGTACCCATCCGATCCCTTAACCAACACTTGAGTAGGCGTACTCATCCGATCTCGCAGACACCAAGCAGACGACCTAAATCGCTCTTGGATCATACCTAATCCTTTCCCTCTAGCTCAGGCCATGGATACCCGTAAGTAATCCTCCTGACTAGACAACAATTCCTTCCACTAAATAGGCCGTGGATACCCACAAGTAACCCTCTTGACTTAGTTCACACATTAATATCACATCACATAACATGTAGCACATAACGCATATCAGTCACATAATAGTCCTTGCATTTACACTAACACATAATCACAGGAATTCAAAATTCATTTCAATATTTGCATCATTTCTATCCTAAGTTTAAAATGCAATAAAAAGTGGACTATGTAACTCACCTAAATGCTCAAAACGCATCTTCTAACTCCTATCACACAACTATACAAATGAATAAGCATGGTTACACGCGAACAAGCTAAAAGCTCAAGTCCATATAACACACATATGAAGGATATCTAAGGGTTTGATTAACCATCATGGGTCACCCCGACACCATGCCCAACCTTAACTACCTCATTAACACACTACACTAGTTAACTACAATTTATTCATAAATGCATAATTTTAGTGTATCTTTACTAACTTAAAAACCTTACTTGCTGACCTTTATAAATTATACCAAAAATCACCTAAGTTCATTTATGAGTTTACTAACTACCTTGTGATTCCCAAGTCCTCATTACATGTACAACTATCCCAAATAAAATCCAACTTCAAAACTGTCTCAATTCGGATATGATTGCGCACTAAAATGTATGGCCCTCGTTACCATACTTAGACACACAACCAGAGGCTAATCTTCTAGGGTTTATTTATATACATATTGAACTTAACCACTGTTGATTGGCTAACCTTAATTCAACTTTTAATTTAGGGTTTTTTACCCTCCTAAACATGACCTAAATTCTGACCCGTTATTTACTGTTTTTACAAATAAAACTTTCTTGTAACCAACATTTAACACAACTTATCCAAAACTCAAAATCATTCGGGCCTCGACATATTGAAAAATATACTATTTGAACTCCCAATTTTAGGCTCTGAATCATATCAAAACAGAGTGTTCTATCATCAAGATAACATCAGATTGAACACAAACCTAAAAATTCTGCTAAACTCGAAATCAAGTTCTAACACAACCCTAACATTCAACACTCATGACATTAACCCTAAATCTAACCCTAGATCATTAAACATCATTAAATGTATCATATATAATCTAGTATTTTATGTAAACCCAAGATTCCATCACACTATTGTTACATTATTTTGAAAGATTAAACAAAAGCTTAATTGAAAACATACCTAAACTTTTACTTGATCACACTTGAATCACACCTTGAATCTTGAAAAGAAAAAAGGGATATGGGGGCTGAATGAGTCATTTTTTTAGCTTATGGATCCCTTATCTAACTAACTAGAATCATAATCCTAGTCAAACTCTTAAGAAAAGGCCAAAAATCTCTTTTCTTTTCTTTTTCCTTTCTTGGGCCGATTTCTACATACACATACATATATTTATTTTATTTTATTTTTCTTCGTTAATTATTAATTAACTAATTATCTTCATTACCTTAAGTTTTCATAAAAACCTAAGCTAATTTGGGTAAACCTTTTTACATAAACGCTACTTACTAAACTTTCCAAAAATAACTTTTCATTTCACATTTTACTTTCTATATTTAGAAAGTTTGCTACAAACTCCCATATTTCACTCACTTAACTTATTTCCAACATGATACATTTCCCATAAACGCTTAACACAAAATCATCCAACTATTGACATAGCATTGCATGCGATACGCCATTCTTTCCATTATCACCATACGTGAACAAATAGAATACTTATCATCAAACACAAACGCACTCAAAATGAGATGATCATACACCTCAAAATGATATCATGCACCTATTCAAACCACTTAGCATACATAATTAACATATAGCACACAATAAATCACACGAAACAAACTCTTAGCCATCTCTAAAGGTACCACTAACTTGATTAAATCACAGATGTCACACTTCGGAATTTGAGCTAATACTTCAATGAAAGGCAAATTGATGTGGAGTTGCTTCAGGTTTTCCAAAAACTTTTTCTGTTGAGCCTCTTCTTTTTATTTTCTCAATCTTCTGAGGAAAGGAACTTGTGGTGTTTGGGTTTCATTCGATGGACATGTTGAACCACAACCCTGCCATTTTGAACCATGGCTTGGTTCCTTGTGTTAGATGAAGTTCTGAATTGATTGTTAGTTTGAGGAATGTGTGTTTTGTAGGATTGGGCGAGTGACGCAACTATTTTTGTTAAGTTTTCAATTTAGTCATCAGTTAGGGTAAGTTATGAATCAAGTTGTATGCTATCAGCAAATTTTCGTTGATAGGTAACTGGTGGGACATATCCAGATTGTAGAATAGCTAATGATTGTGTAGGGTACTACTGAAGTGAAACATTAGATACAAAGGCAAGATGATCAATAGCATGTTGAGTGTATCTTTCCAACATCATCTTGTTCTCATTAGCATGTGCCTCGTGTTGCTTCAAGTAAGCATATAGTTTATCATAGTTAGATATTTTTAATCCTCTGTTCAGTTTGACTGCAGTCGCGAATCTACCCTACTCAGGCAACACATGTTTTTCAAACTTTGAGTTAAGCTGCATTTTAGGCATAGTCATCTTAATGTTTCTCATGTCGTTAATGAGCTTTGTAAACCTGACACAGTATTCGTAAATGGTTTCTCTTTTTTTCTGACAGAAGTGTTCAAAGTCATTGTATAATTGTGATTTACGTTCATCTTTTGTTAACTCAGAACCTTCCAGGAGCATCTTCACATTATCTCAAATGTATTTGGCATAAGTTAAATGATTGATAGTGTGTATATGTCTTTTTGGTTAACGCCTGAAAGTAGGAAATCCCGTTGCACGAAAACGTCAGCTTTATGCCTAATCCTTTTCTTCTGGTGTCAGGACTTAAAGACTCTATCCTGTTTTGGACCTTGAGCACCGTTAGTGAGTGTCTCTTTGAACTTTCCCATCTTAAACGGACCTTCATCAATCGACTAAAGTATCTTCTCCTCATTTTCTTTTCCCTTACAATACAAACGAATACGTTGCCAAGACTCAAAATCCGACCTATCAAGCATTGGTGGGTGGGTATCGGAACCGACACTATTGATATCTTCAGAAAGACTAGCCATCATAATTGATTGTGAAATGATATGAGTTGACTGTTCAATGATTAGTGAGTGTATGTTAAAAGCGGTGAAGTTTAATTAAGTGTTTTGTTGTTTTAATTTTGTTAAGTCCAAAGGTTTAAAAATTCCAAGTGTGCAAACAGTAGCTCAAACCGCTGTCAATGAAACCAAACCGCTGCCTGTTTTACCAAACCGTTGCCTAGTTACTAAACCACTGTCAAGTTACCAAACCGCTGCCAACTCAACAAACTGCCAGAGTTTAGTTTAGTAAACTGCTACAAGGAACAAATCTTCAAAACCTGTCACAAACCGTTACTATTAAAATAATCCTAGGTAAACCACTGTCAAGAAATTTACACCAAACCGCTGCGAGAAAAACCAAACCGCCAAAGTTTAGTTTTCTAAACCGTTGTCAAAAGTATAAATCTTCAAAAAACCTGTAAATCGCTACCAACAAACCGCTACGATTATAATAATAGTGAACCGCTACAAAGACAATATACCAAACCGCTGCCTAAAAATCAAACCGCCAGAGGTTTGTTTCCTAAACCGCTACAAGAGTATAATTCTTTAAAAACCTGTAAACTGCTGTCTATCCAAACCGCTGTCACTAAAAGACAAACCGCTGTCACTTTCCTATCTAACAAACCGCTGTCATAATAAGACGAACCTCTGTATTTTCCTTTCTAGCAAATCGATGTATACAGTACTTTTTTGACAAACCACCGCGAAGAACTCAGAGACAGTAAGCCAAGCCGCTGCGAGAAAAAAACATACTTTTTTCACACAAAAACACCTAAAAATCACCCATTTAAACTTTTTTGCTTGATTTCTTTTGCACAACTAAGTACTACAAGGTTATAACAACTAGAAAAATCTAAACTTTAACACAACAAAGATCAAAATCTAGGAAAAGGTGAAAAATGCCCCATAAACCTTAAAGAGTACAATTTTTGATCTAAACCAAGTAAGAAAACGCACATACACACGATATAATCATCCCATGGTTCTGATACCAATTGTAGGATATTGGATATCTTAACACAATGGTAGATTAAGGGATTAGCCGAATCTAGAGAGAGAAAGAAAAGAGAGAAAAGCATCTAATAAGAGAAAGTGTATTTGATAAATGAAATGACCAACCACCTCTTCTATGGGATGGAAGAGGTAATTTATATGTCTACAATATTCAACCCATAGACCTTGGTATAGGCTTACACGTGTGGGTTTAATACCAAGCCCATAACCGTATATCATATGTTAAACATTAAACTACGTGCTAGGATAAACTGTAAAAAATACACGGGATGAACGAGTCTTTTTCTTAAACCTAACAAAGAGTTTAAGTTCAAATGAGATAAAACCCCCAATTGTCATTTAACCAACTTGCTATTCCGTAAGTAAGGTGTGTCATAGATTCTTTATTTGATTCTAATAAGAATCTATACGTTGAAAAGTTACTTATGTGTGTGTTTTAAACTGTTCCTTATATTGCTTTATATATATAATATATATATATATATATATATAAAATATATATCTATATAAAATATATATATATATATATATATATATATATATATATATATATATGTTTACAACTCACTTTGTTGTATGAAATATGATTAGTTTAACTTGATAAACCTTATATCACATTCAAAGGGAACAACAAGTGATATCAAAGCCTTCTGGTTTGTAAAATATTTTAGAAAGTTCTTTAAACTATTCAAAAGTTTTTTTAAATCAAGATCCAATAACATGGAAACAAAAGTTCCACAAACTCTTGAATATAGGGGTGGATAATTAAATTCTACTCCTCCACTAGAGGTGGAAAATATCACAAATTAGAAAAGAGGTTCATGTGCTACATCGTTGGTATTGAACCCTAATTTGAGAACATCATAAAAAATGGTCCCTATATTCCCATGGCATCAGGTCAAAGGAAGCCAGAAGTATAATGGACAGCATATGAGAGAAAGGATGCTAACTTAGATCAGCGACTCATAAGTCTCATAATGTCTGTCCTCAAGATGACCAAATAACATCTGTCATAAATTGCTTAAACAACTAAATCAACTGGATGAACTTGATACTATATAATGAGGACCCATCTGATGTGAAAGAGAGTAGGGTCATGGACCTGAAGCTATGTTACAAAACCTTTCAAAGAAGGTGAAACTCTAACACAAACTTTTACCAGATATAAAGCTTTAATGAATGAACTAATAAATGATGGCATCAATCTTTTAAAGCTTGAATGATAAAATCAAATATTTGATACTTTTTAGTGTCAATTTTTCCCTAAAAATACTTGCAATTGTCTTATAAATACTTGAATTCGATACTTTTACGGTTATTTCATTATTTTTAGGTAAAATGCAAGTATGTGACAAGAAACACAGGAAAAGTACGTAAAAATGAAGAAAACATGGATTCTTATGAGGATTTACGGCGTAACCCCTATGATAGTGTTACGCCGTAACATATTCAAGGCAAGACACACGTCACCCAGCAAGATTATGGCGTAACCTCACTAAAGGTTTATGCCGTAACATTATTATTATAGAAGGCTAAGACATCTAGGTCAGCATTACGGCGTACCATGGATACTTGCTTACGCCGTAACATCCTTTAAGTCTGCAAGATGGAAAGTGCACGTCAACAGCTTACGGCGTAAACCTCTAAAAGGTTACGCCATAACATATTTGAAATCTATAAATAGAGGCCTGATTCAGCCACTTTATCATTAACCATTTTGTGTGTTTCTATAGTAAGCCAAAGGTGAATCAAGGCCTCATATACTTAAAGAATTCCACTAGACGCCAAGGGAGAACACACTTAACTTACTTTTGTTATTTAATTCATTCATAAACAACTTCGTAAGAAAATCAGACCCACAAAGGGTATATGCAAAATGTATTGTTGACACATGTGGGTGGATTTTTCGAGCATATATACCCAAAGACTATAAAACATTTAATGTAACAACTTTTTTCTACCATCATACATGCACTAAAACTTAAATTCACCCACATCATCGTAATGCTTCCCCAAAAGTGCTTGGTCATATATTGAAAGAGATAATGTCTGAGAATAGCAAGATATATAGGGGAAAGAGATTACGACATATATGAATGCTATGTTCAAAATTGATATCTCATATTCTCAAGCTTGATGAGCTAAATGTTACGCGTTGCAATTGTTGAGAGGGACTCATGAGGATTCGTTTGCCGAACTCCCTTTGTATTGCTACAATTTGAAACTAAAAACCCAAGGACTATTACACATATGACAACTGACGATGAAGACAGATTTAAGAATTTTTTTCTTGCCATGGGTGTTGTGGTAAGTACTATTTTTACAAACAAATAAATGTATTATTCATGCTATCTATTTATTATTCTAGTTATCGAAATATTTTTTATGTAGATTCATACATGTGTGTCACACATGCGACCATTGATTATAATAGACGATGCACATCTTAAAAGAGAATTTTGGGTACGGTGTAGGTGCTTAAAGTTGTTAAAGTGAGAAGTAATAGAAATTAGAAAAATGTCACATTAATTAATTAATTGTGGTCCGTGTACGAGTTGTTGGTTCATGTACGAGTTGTGTTAGAGGTTTTGGTTCGTGTACGAGCAGTTGGTTCGCGATTTTTAATATTATCAGTTTCTTGTGTATCAGTTGTTTATCATAGTTTAATAATTATTTGTTAACTCAGATGTAATTTGTAAGAGTGTGTTAGGATTATGAAAATCCATGTAAAAGACTCGGTCACCCCGTGTTATATCTAGCATAGGTTAGCTCGTAGTCTTAGTTTTAATCGTTTAGTTACCGTACGACTTATGGTGTTGGGCCGGGTCTTTACCCACTTGTTAGCCTACTCCATGGCCTATTTAGGGGCACTAAGCTCTTGTATAAATACCCCTTTCCAGCCATGGGAAGGGGTTGGATGTTCATTTTATCACAAACACACACTATGTGATTTTCTCTCTCTAGAACTCCCACTTTCTCTCTCTAGATAATTTGGCCAAACATTAATCCTAGGCTTGTGTTATGATATCCAGTATACTACATACCAGAAGGCTATTGTTCAAATTTCTCTAGTTTGATCAACCTAAAGGATAGGAAGCTCACTGGCCTTAAATCGCATAACTATCACATGATAATGTAAGAGTTTTTGCCCATTGCAATACGTTCAATCATGCACCCACCCACACGATATGCTACTATCAGGTTTTACTTTTTCTTTAAATCGATACGTAGCAAAGAAATCATATTGCAAGAATTAGATAAGATGCAAGCAGAATTGTAGTGACACTGTGCCTACTCGAGAAGTTCTTTCCTCTGTCATTTTTTGATATTATGATAGATTTGACTGTGCACCTAACTAGGGAGGGAAAATTATGTGGTCCCATATGCTTTCGGTGGATGTATCCCTTCGAAAGATGTATGAAGGTTATTAAAGGACACATGCGAAACAGAAATAAACCAGAGGGATGCATTGCTGAGGAGACTATTGCGGAAGAAACAATAGAGTTTTTTTAGCGAATATCATAAATCCATGGAAACTATTGGTATCCCACCTGATAAACATGAAACTTATGAAAATGAGGAAGGAAAGCCATTTTTGGCCGGCAAATCAAGTGAAGTTTCTGCGAAACTCTTTCAGAAAGCACATTTATATGTAATACATAATACAGATGAAATTGTACCGTATATCGAGTAAGTATTACTAACACATGTCTATTTCGTTACTTAAAATGTTCTATCAAATATAATAATCAAAGACATTGTTTCAGGCGACACAAGCAAGTTTTGAAAACAAAAAACTCGGGTAAACGAATAGCATTTCTGGAGAATGAGCACTGTAAATCTTTTGCTAAGTGGTTATGCGAAGAGGTAATTAATCGTATGTTATTTATAATTGTTTGTTTGTTGTTCCTTAAATTTGAAGCAAATATATACATGTAATGAAATTCAGGTGGAGAGAGAGTTAGCGATAGAAAAAGAAAGTGTATCAGAAACTCTAAGGTGGATATCATATGGACCACTCGCCATAGTAGTGAATACGATGCATATAACATCAATAAGTATACCTTTCGTACTAAATGTCATGATGGCAAAGTTTACCAGAACAATGGGGTTAATGTTGAGGGAAACAATCTGCACATATCTAAAGAACTTGCAACCACAAGACAAACATACTATTATGGTGTTTTACACGAGATATGGGTACTAGATTACCGTTTCAAGCAAATTCCTCTTTTCAAATGTGATTGGGTTAATCACAAATCTGGTGGTGTGAAACGCGATAAACTTGGGTATACATTGGTCGACCTAAATAATTTAGGCCACAAGGTTGATCCATTCGTATTAGCCTCACAAGCACTACAAGTGTTTTATGTGAAAGACTCAATTGTCTTTAAGACACCTCCCAAGAATGACAAAGATACGTATGACGAAGTCGATGAGGAATTTAGTACCTTCATTCACCATCGCAATGATAATGTATCACCTCTTGTAGATTGACGTGACTTGGCTAATGAATCACGAGATGACTACTATCGAAAGGACTGTGGAGGTGTTGTGATACCAAAATCCAAGTGAACCATGTCATGCTCAAGTTGTCATGCAAATACTCTTATGAATGATTTCATTTTGTCTATTAATTTTTTTACATCCTGTTTGGTTTATATGTATGTACTGCTAAACTCATTTAGTACTGCCAGGCAATAGTTAGTGCTGCCAGGTAATAGTTAGTGCTGCCAGGCATGTTAGCTATAATGGTTATTTAGTGTTAATAATGTTTAGTTTGTGTCTATGAATAAGTATGAAGGATGTATGGAAGTTTTGATGGATAATCCTAATTAATGAAAGTTATGATGTTTATTAAAGTTCACGTGTTATATAGTTTTAATAAGTATTGTATGAAAGTTTTGCTGGATAATCTGAATGACAGTTATGATATTTAGAACTGGTTAAACAAGTTCATACTGCTAGGTTAAACCTAATACTGCTAAGGTAAGTTAAAACTGCTAAGCTAAGAACTAAACTGATACATTAATTAATGATAACACACATTAATTCATTCCACCCACCACCGCCTAACTATCCCTCTACCCCCTTAAACTCTTCCACCCATTCATAACACTCATTAATTCATTTCACCCACCAAAATCATTCAGCTACAGTAATCCCTAACACTTTTTCATAAACCCTAATTTCAAACATGGAAAATCAGAACGGTAACTTTATTATCTTCTTTTTTTTCCTTATTTCCTTTTTTGCTTATTTTTTAGCTTATCTGCTAATGTGTGTCCATTATATGTTTTTTTCAAGCTTAACTGCTCATATGTGCTGTTGTGTGTTGCTTATCTGCTTATGTTTCTTAGAATGATAACCTTTTTTGAATCCCTTTATATTCTTAAACACATATATAGCAGTTTAGGGGTGTTTGGATATAAAGAGCCAAGGATACATTGGTATTTTGGTTTTTGGTAATCAGCTAAAGATATGGTTGTTTTATGTTGTAAACCAGTATCTTTGTAATAATAATTAGGAACAAGTTAAGCTTCGGGTTTTTTTTATCAAATATTTGTTAAATCCAATGTATCGGTTTTAAAACGACTTTTTGGTCGTTCTATATATATCTTGTGTTATTGATCTATGAAGTAACCGCCCGACCCCTTATTCCGGCTGCGCCCCATTTGGGGTGTTACAGATAGGTATCAAGAGCCAAGATATAGAGAACCAGTCAAAAGTTTTTGCTGACCTATACACCGTTTTCAAACATTGCATCATAAAAAGAGTTTTTATGGGCACTAGTTTGTTTGCATTAGTTAGTTGGAGACTAGAAGCATTCCATAATTGATATACGTTGGTTATAATATAATTACGTATATTACAATAAGAGCCTTAAATAATATATTACTCATAATTTGTTTCTGCTGTTCACAGTATTCATGTCATGCTGATTCTGCCATTACATATACTTCTGTTTACTCTGAGGCACGATCTTGGAGTATTCCATCTGAGGATCCTTACGAGGAGCTGCCGACAGTTGTCGGAGCAGGCACCACGTTTTTCTCTAAGAGAATGTTACCAGAGGATCCATGTACCAGTGTACATTCCGAGCCTGAGCATACTGAGGACATAGTGCCAGATGAGGAATGAGGCACCTATCACCTCCACTCCGCACCATTCTTTTTAATCTCCACGTAATGCAACACCCCACATACTAGAGCAGCCATGAGGCAGATAAGAGCTACAGCACCATCCACCTATCATTCACTACTCCTATCAGGGACCCCACCATTGTTACCTATCCCTCTACCTGCACCATCTACTAGCCGCAGAGCTGATATTCCCGAGGCTGACACACCACCTCAGAAGAGACTACTACTTACTACTCCCAGACCTGGGTGTGAGATTGGAGAGAGTTCTGCTGCTGCTGCTGTGAGACAGTCAGGACCCACTATGACCCATAGAGTCGATCATAGTCATGTAGACACTATGGAGACCAGGTTTCGAGATATTGAGAGGAGGATGATGACCGCCTTAGAGATGGTCAACAGGAGGGTCAGTTACCAGGTAGACGTTCGCAGTAGAGAGAGTTCAGAGTTTTACTCACGACATCACGATGCCTAGAAGGATCGTGCAGCTGTGAGAGCTGAGATTGAGGTATTAAGGAGAGAGAGACTTGCTTACGAGCAAGAGAGTATGGAGACCCGTCAGGCCATGGCTAGGTCTGAGGCTTACTGCAGGGCATTAAAGGCATGAGTTACAGTATTAGAGACTGAGGTGCGTCACCACGAGTGGCAGCATCAGGCTGCAGATGATCTTGTTGTTTAGTATATCATGCGTACCCAGGCCCAGGAGGCTGGAGCACGCGTTGACACATTGGAGGACACTGGTAGCAGTTCCTAGACTTTGGTTATGATTGTATTTACTATGCAGTCTGTTAAGTTTTATGGGTTACTCTCAGCTAGCAGGCAGTATAGATCTTTTGTTTTGGTTAGCTATCCTGTATAGACCTTTTGTTTCTGATTAGCTATCTTGTATAGCCTACTAAGTATTACGGGTTACTCCCGGCTAGTAGGGCTCTATGTTGATTTTCATTTTGTAACCTAGCGATAGGGAATCATTATGTACCAAGCAGATCATGTATATTTCCAGGTTATATATGGAATGGATGTATTATGTTATGTCGATCTTGTGTTGGTTATATTTTTCACTGTGTGATGAGATCTTTTATTATGATGCATAAGTTATGACACGTATATGATTGTATTAGAAATCTAACGTAAATGTATTTCTTATGATTGACGAAAATGGCACCAAGAGTAAGGCCGACGAGGTTAAACCCAAATGCAACACCAACACCATCGCAACCAGCCCAAATGCACCAACAACCACAAACAGTTACTGAGGACACAACTACATGCCTTAATTAACTCAATGAGTTTTGCTGCTGCAATGGCATTAAGCAGAAGCAAGCATGAGTAGGAATGGCTACAAAAGCAAGTGGTTCAGGACCAAGGGGGCCAGCAAGCTGCACGCGAAGGCCTCTTACTCTGAATTCTTTGAAATTCAAACCTTTGACATTCAAAGGCATTGAGGGAGTTGTCGGAACTCACCTCGATGTTTGAGAAAATGGAGTCTGTATTAGCATTAGCAAATGCACGGCAGCTAGTCAAGTCAAATTTTGGACATGCACTCTTTAAACAAAAAAGGATGATGCTCATACATGGGTGAATGCCCCATGTTAAGCCACTAACTCCAAAAGCAGCTCATGCCAAGCCATGGGCATCACTGAAGAAAAAGAATGACTGATAAATACTGCTAGGGGGAGATCAAAAGATTAAGACTGAAGATGTGGAATCAAAAGTTCAAGGGCACCGAAGTGGTGGCCTATAGTCGACGATTCATCAACTAGCATTGATGTGTTCTAGGGATGTATCCTAGAAAGATAGAACAAGATTTGAAAAAATATATCGGTGGCTTGCCCGATATGATACATGGCAGTGTAAAGGCATCAAAGCCGAAAACTATGCAAGAGGCTATCGAGTTTACAACTGAGTTGATGGATGATAAGACCCAGGCCTATGCTGAACGTCAGGCAGAAAGGAAAAGAAAGTATGATGATCTTTCCAAGAACAATCAAAACCAACAGAATAAGAGGCAGAACGCAGGCCAGGCTTACACCGCAGGCAATAGTGACAGGAAACCATACGCCGGGTCTAAACCTCTGTGTTCCAAGTGTAATTACAATCATGAAGGTCCTTGTCCCACGCCAATCAGTAACTTGCAAGAGGGTTGGCCATGCGACCAAGGACTGTAGAATTCGGCCTGCCAACAACAACAACAACAACAACAACCGCAACAACAACAACAATAATCAGAAGGGCAACGGTTGCTATGAATGCGGAGCTCAAGGACATTTTAAAAGAAACTGCCCAAGACTGAGAAACAATGACCGTGGTAATCAAGCTGGGAATGACAGGGCTCCAGCGAAGGTGTATGTGGTTGGAAATGCGGGGGCAAACCCAGACAACGTCGTTGCGGGTACGTTCCTTCTAAACAACCGCTATGCTTATATCTTATTTGATACGGGTGCCGATCGAAGTTTTGTGTCTACTACATTTAGCTCCCAAATTGACATCACGCCATCTACCCTAAATCACTACTATGATGTCGAACTAGCTGACGGGAGGATAATTGGGTTAAACACTATACTTAAGGGTTGCACAATAAACTTCCTAAACCACCAATTCAACATAAACTTAATGCCTGTAGAACTTGGTAGTTTTGATGCTATAATCGGTATGGATTGGTTGGCGAAGTACCAAGCGGTCATTGTGTGTGCTGAGAAGATTGTTCGCATCCCCTGGAGAAATAAAACCTTAACCATACACGGGGATGGAAGTCACCAAGGAAATGTGACACGATTAAACATCATTTCGTGCACTAAAACGCAAAAGTACATGGAAAGAGGATTTCCTATCTTTTTGGCACATGTCACTGCAAAAGAGGTTGAAGACAAGTCGGAGAAGAAGCGACTTGAGGACGTACCAATAGTTCAAGACTTTCCCGAAGTATTTCCTGAGGACTTGCCGGGTCTTCCTCCGACTCGACAAGTGGAGTTTCAAATTGATTTGGTACCTAGTGCGCCCCTGTAAGCACAGCACCTTATCGAGATGGCGCCTTCCGAATAAAGAGTTATCAGATCAACTGAAAGAGCCTATTCGACAAAGGCTTATAAAGACCCAGTTCCACACCTAGGGGAGCTCCGGTCTTGTTTGTCAAGAAGAAAGACGAATCATTCCGGATGTGCATTGATTACCGGGAATTGAATAAACTAACGGTGAAGAACCGTTATTTCGCCTCCCAAGAATTGATGATTTATTTGATCAGCTTCAAGGGTCGAGTGTCTACTCGAAGATCGACTTAAGTCAGGTTATCACCAATTGAGGGTTCGAGAAGAAGACATTCCGAAGACTGCCTTCAGAACATCGTTACGGCCATTACGAATTTCAAGTTATCCATTTGGTTTACAAACGCACCAGCCGTATTAATGTACCTTTATGAATCGGGTATGGCAAACCATATCCGATAAATTCGTGATTGTCATATCGACTATATTTTGATATATTCGAAGAATAAGAAAGAACATAAAGAACACCTTAAGCTCATCTCAGAATTGCATAGAAGGAGGATTGTATGCCAGTATTTTCCAAATTTGAATTTTGATCCCCAAAGGTGGTATAGTACCACGGTCATGTGATCGATAGTGAAGGAATCCATAGTGGGAACCACCCAGATGTGAATCCAATAAAGATTGGACATCTCCTAAGACACCAACTGAGATTCATTATTATTAGGTCTGCTTGGGTATTACCGAATATACATTGTAGGGTTGTCCAAGATCGCAAAGCCAATGACTAAGCCTTACTCAAAAGAAGATCAAGTTTTAAGTGGGGCGATAAACAGGAAGCAAGCATTCAACTGTTTAAACAAAAGTTTTATGGCGAGTGCACCCATCATTGCAATACCTTAGGAAGCGAAGATATTCAACGCATACTCAAGCGAATGCTTCAAAGAAGGTGTTTATGGGCCGCTATGTGATGCAAAGAGAAAAAGTGATTTCTTATTCATCACCCAGTTAAAAATCATGAGAAGAACTAATACAACTCAGTGATTTTGAACTTGGAGCAGTGGTGTTCGCTCTACAAGATCTTGGAGACATTATTAATATGGAACTAGTTTACGGTTGTTTCCCCATCACAAGAGTTTGGCAACACATTTTAGATCAAAAGGATTGAACATGAGCAACAGCGAAGTTAGAGTTGCTAAGTGATTACGATATGAAATTCGTTATCACCGGGAACGCAAATGTCCATTGCTGATGCTTTTGAGCAGAAAGAACGAGAAACCACCATTAAGAGTTCCAGCCTTAGTCATGAATATTACTTGGATCTTCCCAAGCAATCTTAAACTCAGACTGAAGCGCGAAACCAGAGAACAATAAGAGTTGAAGAACGTTATAGAGGGAATTTTGAATTGAAAATGCTAAATTCCCAGAAGCGATTCGGGAACAAAAGTTGGAACCACGTGCGGATGGAACCTTGTGCCTCAATGGCAGGAGTTGGCTACCTTGTTATGGAGATTTACTGACCGTAATCATGCACGAGTCCTACAAAGCAAAGTACTCTATACACCCGGGTTCTGACAAAATGTACAAAAGAACATGAAGAAACATATTGTTGGCCCACATGAAAGCCGATAATTGCAACCATATGTTAGGCAAGTGTTTGACCTTGCTTAGGTCAAGGGCCGACATCAAAGCCATCAGGAAATGTTGGTACAATCTAAGATACCTTAATGGAAGTGGGACAACATCACCATAGATTTTGTTACAAAGCTTCCTAATTCATCACAAGGCTATGACACCATTTGGGTGATCGTTGACCGACTTACTAAATCTGCGATCTTCACACCAATGAGAGAGACTGATCCTTTGGATAAACTTGCAAGAATGTACTTGAAGGAGGTGGCACGAGACATGGCATACTTGGGTGTGGTCGATAAAATTTTTTGATTTGGGTATTCAACATTTGTAATCGCGACCCGAGATTCGCATATAATTTCTGGAGGTCACTTCAGAACACTTTGGGTACAAATTTAGATATGAGTACTGCGTACCATCCACAAACCGATGGGCAAAGCGAGAGGACCATTCAAACTCTCGAGGATATGTTGCGTGCTTGTGCAATCGACTTTGGAAAGGGTTGGGTTAACCATTTGCCATTAGTCGAGTTCTCATATAACAATAGCTATCACGCCAGCATCAAGGGCCGTCATCCATTTGAAGCACTTATGGTTGAAGAAGTGACGTTCACCTGTATGAGGACTGAGAGTGGAGAAGCCAATACTTAGTCCAGAACTAATTCAAGAGACCACTGAGAAAATCATCCAGATCAAGCAAAGGATGCAAGCCGCTCGTGATCGACCGGAAGAGTTACGCTGACTTGAAACGTAAACCAATGGAATTCCAAGTCGGGGATAAAGTTATGCTTAAAGTTTCCGCCTTAGGAAAGGGTACCGTGCAACGTTTTAGCAAACGGGGAAGTTAAACCTTAGTATGTATGTACCATTCAAGGTAGTTAGAAAAGTTGGAGAGGTTGCATACAAGCTTGAACTTCCAGAAGAATTTGAGAGAGTTACATACTACATTCCCATGTGTCCCCAACCTGAAAAGTGTCAAGCCGACGACCATTACCTTTCCGTTGGATTGGACTTAATTTGGACAGACAAACTCCATTTTTTTGAGGAGCCGTAGAAATAGTGTGCCGTGAAGTTAAAACTGTTGAAGCGAAGCTGAATCCCATTAGTCAAGGTTCGTATGGAAACTCCAAGGATGTTCCTGAGTTCACGTGGGAACGTGAAGACCAATTCAAGAAGAAATACCCACACCTCTTCATCAAGACCACACCGTCGTCAAGTGCTACATCGTGAGCCTTGAGGACAAGGCTTGTTTAACGGGGGAAGTCTATAACACCCTGTGTTTTCAAGTCATTGACGACGTCGATAAATCCCCATGTAACCTTTTTGTATTGAACCATTTGCTTTGATCAAAAAAAAAAAAAATGTTAACAAAATCCCACGTAAGCTAAAAATTAAGCGTTCAATGTAATCGGGCATCAAATCAATTAACGTTGGCATCAATAAAGTAATTAAATAATTATTTTGAGAATAATTAAAGGTCTTTGTTCATATTATTTTTATTGGTTAACGTAAGATAATACAGTTTCGCATAAATTGCGTTTAGGCATACCCGGAACTACCAAAACTTTTCTACGCTTCAACAAATACCCACATTTATACCCAATACACAAAAATTACTCAACAACATCACACCTATCTTATATTAGCCGAATTTATGGCAAATGATACAAAGATATATCAAAAAAAAATCCACTTTGGTCAAATGTACATCTCTTGCATTTAAACCTAGCCCATGCCTTGTCTCTTTGACAAGACCAAGACCAATACCCCATCCCAAAGACCTTACTAGTTCCTTGACTAACTAAATGCACCTTTTTGGCCATCTAGCTCTTATATTATACTAGTATATCGTGCAAGTAACTCATATAAGCAAAAACACTTAGCAAAAAAAATTCACAAACCTCCCTTTTGTGCCCATAGAGCCCACAGCTCAATACCCTCACCCACATAAACCCATACAAAATTTTATTCAACCTATACCCTTCTATACACATCCATTCTAAAGATAAGAATACTAAGGTTGATCCAAGCATTGGCAACATTTCAATTATAAATCAAGAAAGGAAAGATAAGGTTTTCTAAATCAAATCAAGAGGTTTCTTGCTTGCAAGCTTTGGTTTTTGGGCTAAACAAGGGTTTAGCATTTGTTTATCATCATCTTCATACCCTATAAGGTCTACTAGAACCCTTTACATTCTTATAATTTTCATTGTTATGCATATGATTAGTTCTATTTTAGTTGAATCACCATTTAAGATTTTAACTTGTAAATGAAGTTTTCACTAGTAATGATCATCTTGTAGACTTTTATACATGTTGTGTTATTACATATATCATGTTAAAAATGATGATAAAATATTGTATCATGTTGTTTTGGTGTAAACATGATCATGGGTTAATTAGGGTTTTTATGATTTCTTAATATGTTTTAAGTTAAAGAAATATATATGACAAGTTAATATTGATTATGGACTTATGATAATATTATATGATCACTAGAATGAGGTTACTACAAGATGAGAAAACATGGACACATATGGTTTTTATGTAAAATGATTATATATAAAAACTAGTGATTTATGGTTATTATGAAAATTATAGTTTATTAAATATTATGAAAGACTTGTAATATTTGGACAAAGGGACAATAAATGGACTATGGACATAATATACATGTAATATATATGATAAATATAAAATATAAGACTAGTGGTAAAAGTCATAAGGTGAAAACAAAGAAACAAGACTTAATTTTGGACTCACGAAAGATATGCCAACATTCTGTCCAAATTCCTGTATAAGTATACTTATTTTATGTTTTTATAAGATAATACATTTCACGACGATTCCGAAAAGGTAAGAAACTTGTCAAACGGATTAATAACGAAAAAGTTACGGTAAAAACAAGTTATACACTAATAAACGGAGTCGTAAAAGAATTTTTATAAAAA
>BQNB010133660.1:0-17600 GCA_026074375.1 Tanacetum coccineum
GGATATGCCTTGAAATATGAACCCACTAGTTACCGATGACTTTATGCGTGTTCACGAATTGGGTAATCTTTTATATTATTATTTCGTACGGTAGTAATTTTATCAAAACAATTTTAGGTTGCGTTTGGTACATGCCCATGAGAATAATAGAATACGACAATAATGTTCATTAAAAGTGTTTGATACATGCCTATAAGAATCAAGATATCATTACATGGCAAAAGTTCAATAAAGATCTTTTTATCATAGATCCAAAGACTTCATCCCAACCCTTCATTTTTTCATCAAATTAAATAAAACTCACTTTTCATTTTTTAAAAAAATTAAATATCTCACAAACCGTTAATCGTTACGTAAAATGAAACATACCATTGCAACGAGAATTAAATCATCTTTCTAGAGGGGCACTTTGGTATACTTTCGACGAATTTTTTTTCAATTTTATTTTTCAGTCACGTCTAGAAAGATCATATGTGATTCTGGAAAATCACATGTGATTTGTATCATAAATCATATATGATTTTATTAAATCACATGTGATTCTGATACAAATCATATGTGATTTTTTCAGACGTGACTGAAAAAAAATCAAAAAAAAAGTTCGTCAAAAGTTCGTCGAAAGTATATCAAAGTGACCATTTATAGAAAGATGATTTAATTCTCGTCGCGATGGTGTATTTTTTGTCGTTTGACGATTTACCGTTTGCAAGATATTTTAATTTTAAAAAAGAGGTGAAAAGTGGGTTTTTTGTTTAATTTAATAAAAAATGGTGGATATAATTGGTCCATTGGATCTTTGATAAATATTGGATCTATATTGATCTTTGATAAATATTAAAAGTGTTTGGTACATGCCTATAAGAATTAAGATATCATTGCATACCCATAGATTCATAGTAATGGGAATATGTGCCTTTAATATTCATTCCCGTAGGCCCTCATGTTTTTTTTTCTCCACCACGTATATTTCATATATTCAAATTTTTCAACCACATACATTTTAAATATTCAAATTTTATTAAAAAAATTCAAACCCAACCAAACAACACTTTTGAAAAAATCATGCCCATTCATATTACACTTGATAATCAAATCCATACCTATAGTGATTCCGTCAAGCCTACCAAACACACCCATATTGTAAAATAAATTAAATCAATCACATTGTTCAATTTTGAAATGTAGTAAAATCACGCGATGTGATTAGTTAATAAAAAGTCAGAATTGATTTTATTTTAGTCAAATTTTAATAAATTTAGTGAAGGAATTTGGTAATGAAAAAAAAACACAAAAATATATGCATCAAATTTATGAAAATAAAAATTTAAAAGAAGATGAGGTAATTAATAAAACTTTAGTAGTTAAATTCTAAATAGATTATAAAAAGTTAAATGTAAATACATAAGTTTTCATGTTTTTAATAACTTAAAAATAAACAAATAACCCCTTAAATATTAGACCTCTACACTTTATATTTTAAAAATATAACGGGTATGGTTGGCAAAACTAGTTGTTTGCTATAAGCTTGCAAAGCTGTTAACCTGATCTACAAGCTGTATTTTTTTAATAAAAGTATTTAGTAAATTGGTTGTTTATTGTAATTATAAGATGTGAAATGACTTAAAAATACATATTTGAATATATATTATAATATGGTTGGAGGGTATAATAGTAAATTACAGTTAACAGCTCCCAATAATTTTAAAAGCTTCATGAATCAACTTTCCATTTAAGAGCTGCTTGTTTAAAATAAAAGCTTGAAGTTGATGCATCCAAAAAAGCTATTTATTTCGGAGGAGATTATTTTTGTAAAAAAAACTTACAGCTCCAAAAAAGCTCTTGCCAAACGGGCCCTATGTTGTTTTAAAAATACAACATATTATATGCACAAGATTATTGATATCAAAATGAAAGCACGAATCATCATGTATATAAATAAATACACGATATTTTACAATTACGAACAACTCATATTTTTCCTCTTTATGTGTTTAAGTAATAATATCCAATTTTTTTTACTATATGCTTTTGATAAAAACGCATTGTTATTCCATTTTATAAGTTTAACTCATGCGTACACGAGTTTGAATATTAAATACGGCTATATTATAATCAACAGAAATATAAATATCAAATTTAAGTACGGGTTACTGTTATATGAAAGTAAATATACGCGATTTTACTCATAACGACGACTCCTGTGGTTCTTATTTAAAGTTTATATAAAGATATCCGGAAAAACATTTTTAAAAAAACTTTATATTTTAACTTCATCAACGCTCGTCATGTGCTACTAAACTCACATGTGGTGTACAACATGATATCAATAGTTAAATATAAACAGCAACATCAACCTCAATATGCATGTCAGTTAAACAAAGTTAAATCTTTCATACAATAAAAATCTTTACAAAATATAAATCAAAATTAATACATAAAGACATATTTTTGTAAAGACTCGTACATAATAATTAGATGTACTTATATCACAATTACAAGATATTAAACACGAACAAACTTTTATATTTTCATATACTTAACAAAAAATCTAAAATAAACTTGATTCATGTGTGAACGTCGTGCGTGCACGGGACTTATAACTAGTATCTACAGGAACCGAATATCGAAACAGAACCTATTTAAATATTTGATATTCGTCTTGGATATTGTTTTCGCAATGAAACCCGTAATGAACCGCAAACCGAGTTCACATGGATATATATACTGGTTTCTAAAAACTATTAAAACTCTGTTTTATTATAGGAGGGAAGTTATATTGGAAACCATCCTTTTCTTGGATACCAGGGGACCGATCCCAACTACCCATCCAATCAAGATCAATGACCAAGATAAAAACAATTAATTTAATAAAAAGAATAAAAAATAAAAAAACGGGCGGAAGGGTGTTTCAGTCATTTCACGACTACACTACCACACCGCCCAGGCACGATTACACACACAACGCCGATCATTTCTCTCTCTCTAAAAAACACACAGTAAAACACACACACTACACCAATAAAAAAACACACACACAACGAATATAAATTGATTAAAACTGCACTAAAAGATCGAAATCAAAAGCTGAAATATTATCAGAAATGGAGGCAAAAAACGACGGTGAAGGTTCGAAAAAAAAAGCTTCACAAAGTACGATTAAAAGAAAGGATAAAGGTGTAAACACATATATTAACTACATATTTTACAGTTATTTTGAATTCACTAGTCTTAATAGAACTTTTAATGGATATATCGTCATTTTTATTGAAGTTAATGTGCTAGTCATATCACATTGAAAAAATGTGAGTTTAAAAGTCAGGTTTTAGCTGTACATTCAGAAAAAATGTTATAGAAAAAGGATTCGTAGATGATAACGTGACTTTAGAGAAGAAATAAAACTAGAAGCAAGTTGAGTAATAGTATTAGAACACGGCTAAGCCATTAGAGAAGCCGTAAGATTTGATGTGTGATTGGAAATTAGGCGAACTCCCTTTGAAAAGGATTAAACAAGTTAGTTTCACTAAGAGAATGGTAATTTACAAAGCCTGAAGAGAACATGTAAGAAAAATATTCATGAAGCGAAGCAGACCAAACTAGCATAGGTTAAACAGATGGAGTGTGGTTGCCTAGTAATAAATCATATATGATGTAAATTATCATATATGATCAATCATATATGATATACATTATCATATATGATAAATCATATATGATAAACTGAATGAAAAAAGTGTAAAAACTTACAAACATTATCATATATGATATATTAAAGAAAAAACTTGTAGATAACTCTCATTATATATCATATATGATAGACACTTTGTTCTGTATTGTAGCAGAAAAAACTTTTAGATAACTCCCATTATATATCATATATGTAGCAGAAAGCATACCCCTTGCCAATAAAAGTTAGAAATTATGTATTAATCATATATGTTAGTTGAAAAACCTATGCTCATCTATATGTAGGTTATGCTGCATCAAAACAAAACACTTTGTTCATTAGACTTTGTTCTGAGACGCAAACTTTGTTCATTAGACACTTTATTCATTAGACACGTATTTGATATGTAGTCATTTTGTTCTAATCCTGATGAAGGTGCCTATGTTTAGATTTAGAGATCTGGTTATAAGATCCACAAATTGTTAGACCATGCTCATGTATTGACTTTTTTGAAATGGCGAGTTTGGTTTAAAGGGTTTGGTAATTAATATTTAGTACTGATTTGTGATGCGTTGACGGTAGGTTTTGTAGTCATTGTTGTTACTATTCCAGAAATAGGCTATTGTTAAGAAGTGGATCTCGTGACGACATAAAGTATTGTTTAAGGTTGTCTGGTTAAATGGTTCTTTATGTACGGAGTAGTAAACTATTGTTGGTGTTAACTTGTTGTTGATCTACTTCTGTGCATCATTAATTAGAATTCTGTCATAATGATGATGTGACTGTGAGTCAAGCCTCACAGTATAATCATGCAAGATTTTTATTTTTACCTAATCGTCCGAAGTCCAATCACATGAAAGGGATGCACCTTTTAGGTGCTACATGGCATTTATGACACATCTCACTGTGCAGGGATACTGCATGAAAATATTGTAATGAACTGCCAAATTTCTACTAATATGCAATATGCAATATTATATTCTTAAGGATCCACACATATTTTACCCTCTCAATGTTCCTATACCCGAAGAGTAGAATGCAGACATATCCTAGTCAAGTTGTCCTATCTCTGTTGTACACAAAGTTCCATTTCCATAACTTATTTTAATTCTGGTTTTCTAAATGATGCAGGGCCCTTTCGATATGTAATTGGTTATTTCAGATACGACGATATGGTGCTCCAGGCATTACTTTATTGATATACTGCATCAATTTTGCTTTTAACAAGTTAGTAACTTAGTATAGCATCCATACATTAAGAAGTATCATTACTTTTAGTTACCCATAGCAATTTTTATGTCATAGTGTCGTTACAGATATAGTTGGTGGTAGAAGTCCAAACCCAACTTGTATCTAATTTTGTAATTCGGTCGAGTAATAGAAGCACATACATCTACTAGATGGTATATAAAAGAATCATAACGTACCCATACTTGCTATTTACTAGTCATAAAGTGTGATAATGCAATAGTGTTCAGATGAATGGGTTAATATTGAGATGCACCAGTTCCTCGTAAGATGTTCTGATTTCTTCTTGTAAGGATCTTCAAAGTGCATTCTAGGCTCCTCGTGTAACTGATGGTGTTTCTTTATGTATAGGACGGTTACAAATGGGAACTACCAAAGGAGTGATTTGTGATAAATGGTCCATGAGGGTTCTATGGCTGGAAGCAATTGAAAGTGCCGTTGGTATGCTGTTACTACAACGCCATACACACCCCTCTTTTAAATTGGTTTAAGTTTAGATTCTGGATTCAAGTCGTTTGAGTTTGTTCTAGTTTCTTGAACCGTCTATTTCATCTGCTAACACTCTGTATTTTGTTTGTTTTTGTAGGCTTATATATGGTTGTTGTAGAAAGACAAACACAAAATAAGGAAAACATGTTGGCTGAATCCTTAAGGGCTGCAGCAGAAGCAGATGCAGAAGAAAAAGAGTAGTTTAGCTACTTTAAGCAAACTCTTTGTATGTGTTTATGTCTTTTTTGTTTCTGAATAAGTGTTTATCATATATGATAGTAGAGGCATATCATATTTGATTTTACATTATCATACTTTGTATTTGAATTATCATATATGATATTGTCAAAAAGTACTATTTTTGATTTTTTTAATTATGAATAAGTTTTTATCATATAATGATATCATATGTATATCATATTTGATTTTACATTAAGCTTACTTTCTATTTGATCATCATATATGATGTTGTTAAAAAGTACTCTTTTGTATTTTGTGAACCAAGTGTTGGATCTTTATTTTTTACATGGGTTTACCCGTTACATATATCATACATGATATCATATTTGATTTTACATTGGGTTTCTTTCTACTCGGAGTATCATATATGATAAGTTTTGTTTTAAGCTTAAATGATGTAAATTCAGAGGATTTTTTTTGTATTTGTGTTCAAACAGCCCGATAAAAGGACCTATCCAAACAGCCCTATACCATAATTTCAAAACATTTTTTCTGCACTTATTTACGTAAGCAAAAATATAAGGGAATGAGACATAGATTAAGGGTTTAAATTTAGAAATTTTCAAAATGGGTCAGTTTAAGAAGTTTTCAAAATGGGTCAGTTTGAGAAGTTTTCAAAATGCGTCAGTTTGAGAAGTTTTCAAAATGGGTTAGTTTGAGAAGTTATCAAAATGAATCAACGAACCCAAAGCATATATTTCTAATGTGTTTTTCTCCTAGACTAACCCATTTTTATATGTTATTGTTGTTAACATTTCACACCATACATCTCACACCATACATCTCATAACTATACTCCCAAACACCCATTTATTTATGCTAACCCACTTTTGAACAATAAACACGTGGTTAAGCTATAGCTTTAAGATTACATTAGATTGGTTCAGTTAAGATTACATTATATTGTTGCTGTTATGTGGGACAAAGCCACTGACACTCACTGTGCACTTTAGATACCATACTGCAATCCTAATTTGGACACTAAAGCAACAACATAACAAAAACTCTTCACGCTGAAACTTATGCAACAACCACTTCAGTCTCATAATATAATTGCAAAATTATTGCAAATTCACAAAACCAATTAAATGCAGAACTTATTCACACCAAAACACTGTAGCAAATCTTCACAGGATCACTAAAGCATTAAAATGCAGAGAACTCTCACGCAGGAATGCATGATCACAGTAACATATATTCACATGAACACAAAGTGTCTTAGATAACCACACGAACACATCTGAAAGAGAAATCAATTGCGTACTTTTCAATAAGATTGCCAATCAACTACTAGGAGTCTAAGACATACAGTTGAAGAGTTGCTAAGAGTATAAAAGAGGTTGGTTGATCAGATTTTTTTAATCCAACTTACTATATTTACATCTTATTATTAATAAATACATGCCATCCTTCCCTTCTTGACCTTCTTTGTTTTCTTCAAGTCCTCTTCCTCTTCTGCCTTTTCCACTTTGATCAGTCTCAGTTTCTCCATCTCCTCTTCTTCATCTGATTCCTCCATTTCTTCTTCACCCCTTTCATTGTTTTTTGACTTTTTACCTTTTGATGTCGAAGCTTCTGTTTTCTTCTTCATTGTTTTTCCCTTTTTCATTTCCTTTGCAACACTCAACCCTTGATTGTCACTATCGCTTCCATCATAGAACACCTCCTCCTCCTCTTCTGATTCCATATTCTCTTTAATATTTGCCTTTTTCATTCCTTTCCCTTTTTGGTTGGTAGCTTTCTTCTTGTCTTCTGGTTTCTTTACTTTCTTTTCTTCTACCACTGTTCTTTCTTCTGGTTCACTTTCACTTCATGCGTACATCATGTCATCGTCTTCCTCTTCAGCTTCATTGTGCTCCATCACATTCTCGATTTCATCTTGTTTTCTAGCATCACCTCTTTTAAATCTTTTAGGTGATTCTTCCAAGTGTGCTTATTTGTGTTTTCCAGTTGTTTTCTCTTTGCCTCTATAGTTGCTCTTTTGATGTTTTGACTTCTTCTTTGAAGTTTCATTAGTTTCGTCTAATTCAACTTTTCTCTTTTTGTTTTTTCGTTCCTTTTTTGCATCTTTCTTTTTTTGTGCCTCTTCTAGTGCACGCCTTTCTGTTTCTTCTTGTTTCCTGCTTTCTTCTTCATCGCTATCGCCTTTGTCCTCTTCTGATTCGTTCTCATCATCCTTTGTTTCACTTTCGTCGTCATCCTCTTCCTCTTCTGCAAATTTACAGAACATATATTGTAGCAATTGTATTTGATAATCAATAACGTCGGTTGAGAAGTTTATTCAAATTTTTTGTACCTTGAGCTTCTTTGAATGTTTTCCTTAGTGCTTTTTCTTTTGTTTTCTTATTGATTCCCTGGTTGTCTTCACCTTCTTCTTTTGCTCTTCCTCTTTTTTTTCTTTTTCTTTCGCTCTTCTCTTTTCTTGTTGTTTGAGTAGTTTTTTTATAGGGTGTTTTCTTTACTCCTGATTTTTCCCCTGCAAAATAATGTTTATCATAGATGAAAGTAAGTGTTTTTTTTAAATCCTTGTATCAGATGAATAAAAGTGAGTACCTTTAGACGGTGTTCTGCTTTTTTCCTTTTTTGAGTATCTTGTTTGTTTTGCTTCCCCTGAACCTGCACTTTTAGACAAGCATATACGATTAATGTTTAATTTCATCACTTTAAGGCATAGCCTGGTACTAAGACTCCGTCTTTGCTGGAGGAAAATAATGCATTTAAGACTTTTCCTAAACTCAGCCTCATAGGTAACCGAACGCTTTTGTGTTCTGCTACGCCTTCTAATCATATACTTGTAGTACGGCTAGCTTTCTACAAAATATGCTTAAACTCTTAGAGCCTAGCTTATATCATATATGATAATATATATAAATTTTTACACTTTTTTCATTCAGCTTATCATATATGATTGATCATATATGATAATTTACATCATATATGATTTATCATATATGATAATGAATATCATATATGATTTATCACTTAGTGGAACTAACTTGTTTTAGATGATCTTTGTTTCTAAAATGATCATCTCAGCATCATATCCTTTTCAAAAGGAGTTCGCCTAATTTCCAATCACACATTCTCTTCATTAGAAACCTATCCTCGTCTACCTATTATGTTTTTAACTTAAAATCCTACTTATCAAGCTAACATTTATCAAAATATCTCTACACAGTTATAACCTAACCTACAATCAAGTTTTTTATTCATTAAAAACTCTATGACTTCACAAAAATCACAATATATTCATCAAAAATGATATAATCAGTTATAAATGCATAATAACAGTATAATGTGCAGTATAATGTGCAGTTAATATGTGTTTTATACCTTTATCCTTCATTTTCGCGCCTTTTGTTTAAGTGAATACTTCCTCCTGGACCAAGACGACTTCTTCTTGATCTTGAACAACATCCTGTTGAGCCACGACGACTTCTTCTTGATCATTATAAAAATAAGCTAATAAGTTAGCTTATAATTCAGAACAATTAAAATCAGCTGAAACTAAATCATAAGCTTATTAACATCAAAAATAATTCGTATAGTTAAGCGTATTCGATTAAAAAAACAGATAACGAAAATAACCTGATATAAATGAATCGAAGAAACAGTTGATAGATCGATAAAGTGGGAAAAAAAATAGATGGATCGATAGAAGGAAACGATCGATGGAAAATAGCAGTTATAGAGAGAGAAAGTAGAAGAGACGAAGAAAAACACACACTCGTCTGTGTGTTGAATGAGACGAAAGTAAAAAAGAAAAGGATTATATACTCAATGAGAAATGACCAAAATATCCCTGCAGTGTAAAATCACGGATATAATCTACATCGTTGGATGATATGTAGATGGAAGGTGTGGATGAGTCCCCCGGTATCCTAACAATGTTTGGTATCCAAATGAACTTAAATCAAAATATTATGTAAAAACATGTGTATGATTATTAGTTGTATGTATATCACAATTACAAAATTTTATATGTTTGTACAGTAAACTAAAATTTTAAAATAAATTTGATTTATTTGTAAACTTCGTGCGTGCATGAGATGTATAACTAGTTTGAACTAAAACAAAATTTTGGAGGAAATTAACATACGATTGAAGATTGCATCAAAGAATGACAGAAAGTTGATTGTTTTTTTCACAACCAGTTTGCGTTGTTTAAAACAGTGACAACGTCCTAACAATTTTCAAAAAACTCGATCACGAACTGAATACATCACATTATTTTGCTTAAACGTATCTAGCAATTTGATTAAGAAAATCAAAATTTAAAACGGATATATATACACTTGAGAAGGCACTAGCTAGCTAAGGTTAATATAGTCCTTTGATACTATTTGCTAATATGGTAGTATTTCTTTATGGCTAACAAATCTCACTTTATATAAAGAGCCAAAAGTTCAATATAGACCCAATAAATCTCACTTTATATAAAGAGTCAAAAGTTCTATATAGACTCAATATTTGTCATATACCCAATGAACCAATCTTAGCCACTCATTTTTTCATCAAAAGTAAAAAAACTCACTTTCCACCTCTTTTTAAAAAATTAAATATCTCACACACTGTTAATCGTTACGCAAAACAAACATATCATCGCGACGAGAATTAAATTATCTTTCCATAGAGGGGCGACACTATGTACTTTCGACGAACTTTTTTTTATGAAGTGTGATTTAATATGAAAAACGTCATTAATAAATCTACAACAATAATACAGTAAGAAAACAATGAAACAAAACATAACAACACAAAGACAAAATTACACACAAAGCAAATATAAATTAAAAAAAAAAAATAAGTAAAAGAGGAGATCAAACCGGATACGAAATTTATATTGGTTCGGTTGTGAAGCATTTCCTCCCTTACTTCACATCCCCGTGAACTTCCGACACGAGATTTATTTTCTAAGTCAACAAGCTCCCTTCTCAGGGAAAAAAACCTTAAAATATCGTTAAAATTGTTGATATCATAAAATCAAGCCAAGATGAGATTCTAAAAAGAGTGGATGGCACTTGTATAGAAGAAAAAGTAAAATAACAACAAATCATAGTTCTTACAAATATCAACACCCTCTCCAAGGGGGAAAAAAAAAAATGGAGATGGCTTATATAGTATCACAATATGGGATGGCAATCCCAAGGATAGTCCATTTGCTAGGACCGTTTAGCTTACACGTAACCGTACGATTTGACTACGAGCTACAATAAACAATTTTGGTAGTGAGCCAAATTCTTTTTTTTCGGTTTTTCCTAACAATCTCCCCTTAAGGAGTCCCTCATAATTACAAAACTTAAGCCTAGCTTCTAGAATGTAATTCGGTCTTGCTCGTTTCACAACCCCGAACAAATGGCAGAAACTCGAGAATGCAACATAATGATCAATCATAACACAAGATACGAAAATAGAGAAAACTACATTGTATAAACTCCAAGTGATATGAAACCCCATCAACCTTGAACAAACTCAATGATGTCCCAATCGTAAACAACAAAAAAATCCACTATCTCTTACAATTATTTCATAAGCCCCAAAGGGACCATAATCCAAACTTAAAAAAAAACTCCAAAAACTAGAATCAAACATAAGCATCAAGACTTCAAACGAAATTCCACACAGATACTTCTAATTCCTGCTATCAATTCACCAAACACTATTCTTTCACTTCACTTGAAATGATACTCGAAAACGTCAACAATAATGTTGTGAGCTCGTAGATTGACCTTTAACCCAAAAACGTGTGCCAAAAATTCAACATGGACAAATAGTGCTATATGACAGTGAATATATGCAAACAACCTTAGCATCATCGCTAATCAATAACCATATGTCACTTACGCACCTAAAGGGCCTACCAGCTGGAGCACTAAAATTAGGGCAGGACCACACACAAACCTGGGTAGGCGTACCCATCCGCTCCAATAATCACACACATACTGGGTAGGCGTACCCATCCGATCCAATAATCTCACAACACTAGGTAGGCGTACCCATCCGATCCAAACAATCATGTCACATATAATATTCACATAGCAGTCATAAGCACATAACTTGTCCCAAAAACAAAATCACATTTCGCACAGATCAATTCAAAACATTTCAAAACACATTTGAGTATCATTTTCCCCCAACGAAAAAACAGTAAAAAGTGGGGCTATGAGAACTCACCTCAAGCAAGTCTTTAGCAACCCAATCTCAATCACACAAGCAAATGCAACGACGCCAGCACACGACCTAGTCCAGTTAATGTTCCAATTTAATCATCCAATTCCAAAATAATCTTCACGTTTGATGCATAGAGTTTAGACGCGTTGTACAATTACCCAAAACAATTTAGTGGTGTGATGCTTGACGACTTAACTCCATAATCATATCAATCTCATTCCACGATAATACATACTTATACTATTTAGCGTAAATAGATAACTAATATAAATAAATAAATGGGGGATCATTATTAATTAATAAATAAAATCACGACAAGTCCATTCGGTACACCTTATATCACTTCAAAATAATCTTATAACGGATTACAAATTACACGTTTACACATAAGTAAACACTTTAGTAAGTTTCGAGAAAAATTTATTTTTTCATCTTTTAGTGAATTTATTAAATAAATTAAATAAATTAAATAATTAAATAATATTTTATTATTTAAAATCAAAAATCATGTTTTTAATAAATTTTTCAAAGTAATAAACTTTTACTAAATTTTCGACATGACTCAAACAGTTTATACAACAACGTTTCCAAAGTTTCAAACCATTATATTCAACAAATTTCACAAATATTCGACACTTTTTGACAAAATTCCAAAATCTCAATCTTTAACACTTACCAACACTTTTCCTCCAAAATATCATTCAATATCACTTCGTAAATACATTTTCACTTTTAAAAGTCCGACAAAGTTTTCATAACTACTAAATATCGCTTATTGGGCATTAAGGCCCAACAAGGGTCCATTAGGACATTTATAAGTTCTCAAAATATAACCCAAGTCCAAACCAAGGTCAATTATATATATAAAGAATTACTTATATGGTAAAAATAATCCGACCACAATAATGCCTCCCATTAAGCCGCGGCTCCAAATAAACTTATTGAGGCGAGAGTCCATAAACTCCCAAATACGTATATTAAGCTTAAAATAAGCTAATATTCTTCCGAATCGTATTTGTTACTACCATAAGCCTCAAAAATAATCCACAACATACGCCATAACACAAAAATAATCAAAATCACTTCCCTAGTGACTTTGACAAATGACGTGGCATATAAGCCCCAAATAAGCCAAGAAATAGCTTAAAAATAAGCCCGAATAAGCTATACAAGCTACTAATAAAATAAGCATTCTAGCATCATATATTATTCAACCATCATGACCACAACATCAAAACTACAAAATCCCTCTTTTTCCTTTTTACTATTCACGAACCAAACACCCCTTTAATCATCCGTTTCGTTTCCAAAAATCAATTTTTACAACGATCAACTTGTACAACTAACATCTATGCAATAAAAATAAAAAGGACAAACGAAATTTAAAATTTGAAAAACTTAACAAGAAAAATCTTCAAATTTTGTAGTTTTGACACTAACCGGAGAACCCAAAACTTGTTTTTAAAATGAATAACCAAACACTAGAATCAATCCCAAATATTTATGTCTTCATGTTTTCTTGATCAAACTTCAAAAATTATAAGAGTGTGTGTGCGGTAGGTGCGGACGAACCACCAAGAGAGAAAGGGAGAGGATATTTTTTTGTAAAAATGATTCTATGTTGAGAAAAGCCTTAGGAGTTATAAGCATATAATTGTTACAACTTTATACAAAGTAGCAAAATTAAGCCCCTTGACTCTTTTTCCTTTCAAATAAACGGCCATGGCATCCAAATGAGGGTGTCAGGTCTTTCCTTTTCATGTCGAATCACTTAAATACTCGTAAAACTCAACCGTAACATTTACCCCAAAGTTAATTAGCATTTTTATTCACTTTAAAAATACTTTTCCATTAACCTAGAGTATTCACATGACATATTTTCACTTTAAACCCTTCAAAACTCAATTTGGACATTAACGGACGTGTCGAACTCGTTTTTTGGCATTTCTCAAAATTCACGGGTCAAACCACCCGGAATATACATATCACAATAATACCTTCCAAAAGGGATTATTAAACACAATAAACCACAATTCATCACATATCTCATAAAATTATCACCGTCAACACGGTACAAAATCTAAATAAACTGACAAAAGTCAAATAGTCAAAGGACTACTAATGAAATATTCAGAACACAATAAGGGCAAAGGTTACATTCTACCCCCCTTAAAAGAATTTTGTCCCCGAAATTTAACTACTAACATTACTAAACAAATGCGGGTACTTCAATTTCATCTGATCTTCACGTTCCCACGTGAATTCAGGGCCACGTTTCGAATTCCACCGAACCTTGACGATGGCAATCCTACTACGCTTCAACTTCTTAGACTCTCTTTCTAAAATTTTCACAGGCTCTTCCACAAAATTCAACTTATCATCAACTTGAATCTCATCCAAAGGCACTTCCAGTGTCGGGTCAGCCAAACACTTCTTAAGGTTCAACACGTGGAACGTTGTCAGAACACCATTCAATACCTCGGAAAAAAAAACAAATCTAATCGATAGCCACAGGCCTACTTCTCAACAATCTCAAACAGGTCTAACACACCTAGGTGCTAACAACCCATTCTCCCAAAGCGTACCAACATTTCCAAGGCATACTTTGATGCAGACATAGTCACCTACACTAAACTCTAAAGGCATCCACCTTAATCAGCATAACTTTTCTAACTATCACGCGCATCCCTAAAGTCTACCTTAAACCGCGTGAACTACCAAGTAGTCTCTTGCACTAACTCAGGTCCTATCAACTGACCTTCTCCAACCTCAGCCCACATAATTAGCGAACGACACTTTCTACCATACAATGCCTCAAACGGAGCACATCTCACACTAGAATGATAACTATTGTTATACGAAAACTCAACCAACGAAAGATGAACTTCCTCAATTCTCGAAGTCCAGCGCGCTTTAGCATGTCTTCCAAAGTCTGAATAGTACGCTCACTCTGACCATCGGTCTGAGGGTGATAAGCCGTACTCATATCTAAACGAGTCCCTAATGCCTCTTGCATTGACTGCCAAAACCTCGATGTGAAACGACTATCACGATCCGATATAATCGAGATCGGCACACCATGTCTAGCAACTATCTCATTCAAATACAATCTAGCCAACCTTTCCATCTTATAATCCTCACGCATAGGTAGAAAATGAGCAGACTTAGTCAATCGGTCCACAATGACCCAAATTGTGTCATGCCCACTACTAGTCCTAGGCAACTTAGTCACAAAATCTATAGCTATCCCTTCCCATTTCCATACGGGAATCTTAGGTTGCTGGAGCAAGCCAGATGGCCTTTGATGCTCAGCCTTAACCTTCAAACAAGTCAAACATTTACTAACATACTCAGCTATATCCTTTTTCATTCCAAGCCACCAAACCTATCTCTCAGAATCACAGTACATATATCAGCTCCTGGGTGACAGATACTTCGAAATATGGGCTTCACCATTATCAAGGTTATCATCTCACCTTTCAAAGGTCAACCATCTTCGATCCAGGATAACAGCGTTCCATCACTTCTCTGTTCTAACATCTCATCCAAACCTTATCTACATCCCTACACACTCATCACAGCCTTTTTCTGAGCCGCCAGTATCTTATCCTTGATACTCGACTGAAGGATCATATTCATAGCTCTAACTCTCTTAGGCTTTACTCTTTCCTTCCTACTTAGGGCATCAGCCACCACATTCGCCTTACCAGGATGGTAGTGAATTTCACAGTCATAATCACTAAACAACTCTATCCACGACGATGATCCGCATATTCAACACTTTTTGACTAAATAATATGCTGAAGACTCTTATGATCCGTATAGATGACACTCTTTGTCCCATACAGATAATGTCTCCAGATCTTAAGTGCAAACACAACCGCACCTAACTCTAAATCATGGGTAGTATAATTCTTCTCATGAATTTTCAACTGCCTAGACGCATAGGCTATCACTTTACCTCTTTGCATTAACACACAGCCTAGTCCTATCTCGGACGCATCACAATATACCACAAAATCTTCTGGTCCATCAGGGAGAGCTAGAACAGGCGCATTACACAACTTATCCTTCAAGGTCTGAAATGCCAATTCATGTTCCTCACCCCAATCGAAAGTCTTACTTTTCTGAGTCAAGATAGTAAGAGACTTAGCTATCTTAGAAAAGTTCTCAATGAACCTACGATAATACCCAGCCAATCCTAAGAACGAATGAACGAACCTCGGTCCGAGTTCTAGGGCCTTTCCAATTCTTAACAGCCTCAATCTTACTATGGTCTACATGAAGTCCATTACCATTTATCACATGCCCAAGAAACTGCACTTCTCGTAGCCAGAATTCACACTTAGAAAACTTAGCATACAGTTTCATCCTTTTAGTAGTTCGCAAGACTAGAAAAAAAACCTTAAATGTTCTACATGCTCCTCTTTGAGTCTTAGAGTAGAATTAAAAATATCGTCTATAAACACTATCAAAACTTATCAAAATACGCCTATACAAACTCAATTCATCAAGATCGATAATATTGTTGGTGCATTAGTCCCCCCCAGACAAAGGGCATTATAGAAAACTCGAAATGTCCTGTAACGAGTTCTAAACCCATCTTTGTTATGTCATACCTCGTGCACTCTTATGCGATGGTATCCATACCTTACGATCTATCCTTCGATAAAAACTGCGACCTTGGCAGTGAACAAATAGATCATACAATTCTAGGAAGCTGAAAATGATTCTTAACAGTCAACTTGTTCAATTATCTATAATCAATGCACATCCTAAAAGAACCATCATTTTTCTTAACGAACAACACTGGCGCTCCCCAAGGTGACGGACTTGGTCGAATAAAATCTTATTCTTGGACTTCCTTGAGTTGTCCCGACAACTCCTCCAATTCAGAAGGTGCCAAACGATAAGGAACTTTGCCTTAGACGTGCTCCAGGGATAACTCAAGTCCAAAACTCAATTACCCCGAATAGGCGGTACTACCATATAGATCAACATGGGGGGGGGGGGGGGGGAGGGGGGAATACCACAAGAAAATCTCTACCACAACAATCTCTTCTTGTTTCTTTATCACTACCTTAGCATTCATCAACAATCTAGCTTCTCTTCAGTCTCTCTCCTACTACTCAAAGCACACTTGCCATCCGGTAGTGGTATCCTCACTACCTTCTCATGGCAAATTATTTCAGCCTTATGATTAGACAACCAATCCATACCTATAATCACATCAAAACTCCCATGCCCGAATGGTATCAAATCAATGTCAAAGACATGACCCTCGATTTCTAATTTAAAACCCTTAATAACCTTATCAATCTTTACTAGCTGCCGCTAGCTATCTTAATCTCATATCTGAAACCTAATTCGCTGGGCTCTTTGCCTAACAGAGGTATAAAAATTATAGAAACAAAGCTATCGTCGACACCAGAGTCAAATAAGGTAGTGGAAAAATAATTGTTCAAAGTAAACGTACCCGTCACAATGTTTGGATCCTGGTGAGCGTTCTCTGCTCCCAACATGAATGCCCTACCCCTAGCTTGGTTCCTGATGTGGTCGTTGTGTGGTGTATATTTAAGATGTTTTAAGTTTTAAATTTGTATTTTTCCGACTTAACTGTCACACCCCGAAAATTTCAGGTCATTATTTTAAACTTTTCTGATCATTATTTTTTATTTTTATACGTTACGTTTGAATCCAGCAGTTTACCGGGAAGTTAACCCACGTAAATTTGAAAAACATCATCGGACGCGTTCCGACTTTGGATTTTGATTAGTTTAGATATTAT
>BQNB010133661.1:0-18430 GCA_026074375.1 Tanacetum coccineum
TCAGATGTACGCGACTGAACGTGAGTACCTAGTTTTATTGTTGTCTTATTTAACTTCTTGAATGACTTAAGTCATTTGCAGAAGGGAAATGTACTTCACTGATATGGACCATGAATAGCAACTAGTTTCGGGTCATAATGTAACCTAGTTAGGATTATTAGTTTAAAAAAATATATACAAAGTTAACAACCATTAAGTAATAACTCGTACTAGACGCGAGAGTTGAGAGCAGTACTAATTTATGGGTAACTAATAACTCGAACTATAATTTTGAATTGATGTCAAAATTATTGAACTAGACAATTAATGGGAACTTATGTTATGTTACACATTTGATATAGGTCGTGCTAAATGCAATTTCATCATTTCGTGACCCAACGTCCCAACGACCCAACTCTTTGCAATGTTGTTGAATAAACGGGAAGCCCAATAAGACCCAAGGAAAAGCTCTGGTTTAAATGAGCCTATCTTAAGTTTTAGCGTCCAGTATCAAACTATCAATGCTTTTAACAATTTAACTCAAACAATTACGTAATTAACTGAGAATACTAATCTCACATGAATAGGGTCCAGCCAAGTAACCGAAGGCCTTTCTTAACATACTTCTATTCATTAACATTGATGTTTATTAACAAGCAAAAGAACTTGCGTGTTGCGGCGGGGCTAATTTTTTCCCGAATAATTTTTTTTGTTACGTTTCGGGGGTTTTTTTTTTTGCCGATGCGTTATGGCGGGGCTAATTTTTAATATTTTCTTTTTTTGTATGAATCGGGGAAAAAAAATTTGCATTGGGACGGGCTAATTTTTTCCCGAATATTTTCTTTTTTTGGGACGGTTTTGTAAATTTTTTTGTAAGAAAATCATAAATAGTTAAAAGGTGAGGGTCCGTTTTGTATTTTTTTTACTTTGGGCCAGATTTTAGGCTATTTTTTGGTTTTTTTTTGGCTAATTTTTTTCCCGGATATTTCCTTTTTTTGTACGATTCGGGATTTTTTTGCGTTGAGACGGGTTAATTTTTTCACGAATATTTTCTTTTTTTGGGACGGTTCGATAACTTTTTTTTTTGCCGATGAATGTAAAAAAGTTGTGAACAATAAAAACTTGACGCGTTTTTTTTAATTTTTTACGGGATTTTTTGTGTAAGAAAATCGTAAATAGTTAAAAGTTGAGGGACCGTTTTGTATTTTTTTTAATTTGGGCCAGATTTCAGGCTAATTGTGGGCTAGTTTTTTTTATTTTTATTTTGGGCCACATTTTATGCGAATTTTAGGCTAGTTTGTCGACAAATGTGTATATTTTTAGTAATAATTTTTTTATATGGCTTATGTGTTGGGCCTCATGTTTAAAGTGTTGTTTTTTTTGCTATATGGTTTTTTTTTAATATAATGGGTTTTACGTTTGTGACCATATCGATTATTTTAAAGTTATTAGGTATCGCCAAAGCCAGAAAAAGTCAAATCTTCAATCAACTCCAGTCAATCTTGGTCAACAGAAGTCAACCACAAAAGACAAGACCCAAAATGTTTCAAAATAGCCTTTCAAGTTTCAAAAGTTGCAAAAATAGTCCCTAAACCTAAATGGGCCATACCCGGATCTAAAAGCCCAAAAACCTAGCCCATTATCTTTTTTATAAAACCACAAGGACCATTCCTGTCAAATTTCAAAGTCCTTTTTACCCATATACCTTTTATAAACAACACACAAGACCATTTGTGTATTCTCCAAAAGTCAAACGACTATTACCCGTATTAAGTTAAAAAAAAGCGCGAAGCATGGTTTTACTATTCACCCCGTCGTCCCCCATCTTTACCCACGTCCAAAATCAAAGGGCTTTCCCCCAATAGAGGGGCGAATAAGACAATTCGAATAAGTCTACAAGAAATGGCAAAGGTCAGATGAGTTCAAATCAAACTCCTATTGATCACTCAAGTTCAAGCCACGTATGACGAGGAGAAAGCACAAAGGGATGTGGGTTTTGCACTAAACACACTCGTAAACAAGCACAAATGAGTCTTAATATGGATTGCCACGCTGGCAATCCGTATGAGCTCAAATATGATCCAACGACTATGAATCAAACCCCAATGATTGAAGAATCCAATGGCAATGATTGAATGGAGCGTGGGCATCAAGCAAGGCCTAGAACCTTCAGGGATCGGCTATAAAAAGCCCTCACTATCACACACACATACATCTAGTTTTTTAGTAGCTTTTAGGTAGCTTAAAATTTCATTTTTAGCCGAAAGTACTTTTCCTTAAAATGCTTTGTAAATTCCTTTTAAAGTAATTGTAATCATTGCTTTTGTAATGAAATTCAGTTATTTTACATTCAATAAGCTCTCTCATCTTTTCATTTTCCTAGAATTTTTAAAAGCTAAAGCTAAATAAGCTCCTATAAGCTCCACCACTCACATGAGTCTCTAAGCCAATGAGATTTGATGCTTAAATTGATTTTTAATCATGCACATCTAAATACATCTAAAACTAGCTAAAGTATCTACTTACCTAAACTGTGGATTTAAGCTTTTGAAGGGAACTAGAAATGGAAAGATCTCAAGACTTTACTACTCCTAGCCTTATTTAAAAGCTAGGAGAGCCTTGTAGCAAAAGCCTAAGAGTCATTTCTTGTGCCTTGATAAGCTAGGCAAACTGCAAGTTTCTCTTTTGAATTCCTTTTGTGTTTAATTTCTAGCATAAATAGTAGATAAGGTACTTATTAGAATAGATCTGCTTATTTGCTTAAATTATTTGCTTCTTTGTGCTATTTCTCTTTACTAATGCTTATTAGTTTATATATCTTCATCTGTTATTTGGCTTACAAGATAAATCATTAGTTTCCTTATTCTGTGCATAAAAATCCATAAAAACCAAAAATATTAGTTAATATTCTTAGATTTTGCATTCTAGCATAATTTCCGTAGTTAGATTATGAATATTTTAATTGATTATAATAGTTAATGCCCACTGGTATTAAGGATTTAATTAGTAGATTTCATTTTAAGAAAATTTTTCAAAGCTGTCACTAGGTTAAAGGGGTGTTTGGAATAAGCTCTTTGACCACATTAAGTCAAAGTGAGCTTTAGTTTTTCATTGAGTCAGTTTCAATTTCATTTAAAATTAATAGTTAAAAAGTTTTATAAGTTATTTTGGAAATGAAAAGATAGGGCTTACTTATGAACATTCCTGCATCCAGGGAAATTTTTTCTTTTAATTTCACATTGTCAATTTGAACCAACCATATAAGGATTGGATTCTTGCTTAGTTTTGTGTTGTATACCTCAAATAGAGTGTGGTAGTGAATTGGTAAACCACAAGGTACCTACACATTTTGCTTTGGTCCTTTGCCATTTACACTAGCAGTGGTAACATAGTTACCATTGTTGTCACTTTTGATTTAAATTTTAGGTTAGTAAATTTAGTTCTTAGGCTTAAAGATTCAGTTTACTTTTAGAGTAGATACAACTTAATATAGATTAAGGCTTATCTTTCATTTCCTAGCTTATCTTCCTAAGTACATTTAGTCTTAAAAGTCATTTAATAAGCCAAAAAGACCAAAAACAGTACCATCTAGATCCTAGTCTTTAAATTCAAATTTCTAGCTTATAGGGTTAGAATTTATAGATTAGATAAGTAGTTTAAAAGGTGTTTGTTTATTTAAAAATTATAGTACTAAGGATTGCTTTTTGAGCATTTGAGCTTAATTTAGTTTTGAGCTTATTGATTTGTTTCCTGAGTATGCCACTTTCATCATCATTTTCAGTTATCTTCTAGTGTTTTAAGCTCTCATTTCTTTACTTATTTAGTTTAAGTACATCATAAGCTTTCTATAGCTTCTTTTAGTTTTAAGTTTAAGCTTATTTTAAGCTTTTTATAGCTGTTTAAGTAAAACCAAGGGCAAAAGCCCACTTTCTGTGAACAGCTTATTCATAAGCTGTTTCAGAGCTTATCTTTCACTTTCAGACAAAAAGCTTAGTTTTAAAGTTGTTTAAAATTACGTTTTTAATAAGTTTAGATATTTAGTTCTTGAAAATAAGCAAAAATAAAAAAAAGTAAAAAATGGGGTTTGCCTGCCTCGAACCCACGACCTCACACTTATAGACCATACGACTTAACACCATGCTACAATAGCTCATCCGTTACCTTTTCCTTTCATTAATCCTTTATACACCTTTTGGCTTTATAAGCCAAATAAGCTGTTAAGCTTATTCGTGGCTTATTTTATAAGCTACAGACTTAGGACTTATTTTTCCTAGGATTCATATACATAAAGCAATTTCTTATTTTTTCTAGAATTATTACTATAAGTTAGTATTTTTTATTCTTTATTTTCTTTGAAAACTTTAAAAAATCATAAAATGAGAGCCCATTACTGTAGCAATTTAGGCCCGAAGTCAAAACGACTTCGTTTTAGTCGGTGAATGTGTATATTTATAATTATTATTATGACTAGTTGAAATACTGTAAGATCGAACTGCTACATTATATAAACGAGGTTTTCTGCCCACGTTCCGCTGCGTGCCGTGGGATTGTACGTTTCGAAATTGTTATCGAACACGAATTATAAAGTTACAACATATTGTTTTGTTGGATTCCGGTGATCAGTAATACATAACAAATGAATTTGGTTAATACACGACGCATACTTCTTATAACATTTGGATGTTCGTGACACAAAAGGCGCAGACAAAGGATGACGGGGAATGGAAGAGAGCGTGGCGAAGACTAATATTGCACCAAATTACTTATCACGTTTCTTTTCAATTCCGCGCCATGATTTGATACGACATATTGTATCAATAACCTCCGCCTTTTGTTGATCTGAATACGATATCTTATTAGTCTATTTCATTCATTCAGACCTCTTTCCTACTTCACTGCGCTGAGCAGCTTCCTTCTTCACCACCGGACGGCTAAGTGTCAACTGCCATGCAACACCACTGCGATATAAAAAAAGATCAAAAGTAGTTGACCCATTTTACATTCATTTCACATGTTGAACTAATATAAAGTTACCTGATTAAGTGCTTGATCCATCATATAATTAAAAGGAGATACTATTAACAAATGACCCAAGACAACGTCAATCTAAATGTGCGCTAAAATTTTTGTGACCGTCACGTATGCCGACATGTAGATCAGCTTCTACATCTGAGCACGCGTGAAAGTACCCAAACCCCTAGCACACTCTCGAAATCATTCTTAGCGCCGAGTAAGAAGCCGACAACGAAACGAATGTAATTTCGCTTAGGAAACGGATGTTGTTGGCTTCTGACATGGGCGCTAGGAATGCTCGATAGAGTCGAGTATTTAGGTCGAGTAACTCGGTTCTGCAAGTATTATGTCAAACGCTGAAAAAATTGTTTTCATCAAGTTGCGAAATCGTTTGGCTCAGGTAAGAGCCTTAAGTGGAGGTCTGTCACAGCTGCATACCAAACAGGTAGCCTGGCCAAGTAATAGACCGCTCATATTCATCATCGCCATTTCATAGTAACATGTATTTAGTATTACACATCTTTGACGATCTTTCCTATGTTTATGTAGGCAGATATGTTACCCTGTTATCCCCAAAAATCAAACCCAATTAAAAATGCATGTAATATAGAGATTCACAATGTCTATCACGGCTGCATACCAAAGAGGTATCTTAGCCAAGTAATAGACTGAAATCAAGCCACATGCATATAATACTAACAACGAATATAAAGCTTACTACTGACCTTAATTTTTTTTCCGGCGAGAAGTAAAACAACTTACCGATATCCTGTACCTTTTCGACTGCCACGTAAACACCAAAAACACAACAAACCACGCACCATATATATCCTCATTAAAGTGGAAGACAGCTGGTAATTAGGAGAAAGCAGACTTTAAAAAAACCCGCATTATCCGCGGAAACGACAACAGAAAGAGTAACAACACTAGAAGCATAAACACCACCTGCAAAATATCCGTAAACGGTGGGTAACCACTCTAGGCAGTCGTTTGAGAATAACGAAAGCAACACAACTTGTCAATTCCGAAAATCTCAAATAACTACCTAGAGTGTTTAAATCTCCCACAAACAACAAACGGCGCTTGCAAATGTATTTACATAGTTTAAATCAGGACACGGCTCCTACGACAACTACTCTAGGCAGTTATTCGAGAACAACGAAAGTGACACACCTATCAGTTTCGAAAATCTCGAATAATTGCCTAGAATGTTTGAAATCAGAAACCATTTCCTGTATTTAAACACACATGATAATGCCCAACCCCTTTCACATTCAACAGATCATTCCCGGTATAAGGGCCTTCACCACTCCCCGTAAGCACTAATTGCTCATAGACCTATCTCACTCATCCTTTTTTGAGTCATATCTTCTTCTACCTACAACCATTTCATTCTCACCTCGTTGACTTCTGACATGGACACATCGGTGCTCAACTGAAAGAACACAAATAAGATGAAGGCAATGCAATAATAACGACAAATACATAAACGGTTTATCTCAGACATGCGGTCGCTGGAATGGACAAAGACGCATCAAACACAGCATGGCTACAAGCATGGTGCCACGCTGCGCCGCCAATGTCTGAATTAACAACAACATTGGCATTACAGCAACCGGTTGTAATGTGAAACCGTTTGGCTCAGATAAGAGGTTTAGGTTAAGGTCTGTCATGGCTGCATACTTAACAGGTAGCCTAGCCTAGTGATGGACCGCTCATATTCATCATCGCCATTTCACAACAACATGTATTTAGTATTAGATGTAAAAACCTCAACAAGGTGGTATGATAAGAGCCTGTGTAATATAACCTTACGTTTTGCTTGTTCCCGCCAAGTGTTGAACGTTGTGATTCTTGAACAGCTTATCTGCACGTAGAGTATCACGTTTGATGTTCTAGGCACTGATAAGCCGTTTAAGAATCATTACGCAACATGTAGCAGCAAGGCTGTGAAAAACATAGTTTTATAAAAGATGTTGAGAAGTAATAGGATACGAGAAACAGAAGAAGCGTTCTCTTTGGTTTTGCATCCTTTTTTGTTAAAACATACTCTGCCTACGACGAAGGACTTTTGTTAGGTTAATCAATCAGCATGCATAAAAGTTGTGTAATTAAACTGTAACCAGAAAAAATTGAAAGGCTTAGTTAAGAGGCGAAGGCTGTGAGAAATTTGAAGTCTGTTACGATTGCATACATTATCAGTTGCCTAGCCAAGCAACAGACTTCAATTTCTTTCGCTGAAGTCACTTGTATACATCATCGTCTGGTGAGTGAAACTGCATAATAAGGATTTTATCGAACGATAAGTAAACGCAGCACAAGTGGCTACTACATGATAAGGGTTTTATCACTCTCACGTGCGCCTAATTAGAAGACATCTTCTTAACGTCGGCACTCGTGACAGTGATAAACCCTTATCTACAACATCCATCCAAACACAGACCCGTGTCACAACCGCTGAGTGACAACATCAGTAATACGTAAGTTTCAATAACAAACTATGTAAAGCAATTGGTATCAATTGAAGTTGTGAAAATAGCACTCACACTGGCTTGTATAGTATAGCAGAAAAAATTAAATGGAAAGCAAGGGAAGTGATGTGTGCTAAAACACACATTCTTATAACCCCAGAAAACACTATTAATTGGACTAAAAACATGAAATATGCTTAATATTATTGCAAATATGTTTGTTTTATGTTTTTATGTCTTGCAGGTACAAGGGATTGAAAACAGAGCAAAAAGGGGTATTTTCGGGTTTGTTTCGATCAAGAGTACTTATTATTTGAAGTTAAGACGAAATCATTAATATTTCCCAAGCATGCCATTGGAAAGAGCACGGAAAAACGAGTCCAGCGGTGCCTTCGGATTTTATTGGGCCAACCCGTAACCCATTTTATGGGCCGGACCAGCCCAAGCCCAAAATTAAGCCCAAAACAATATAAAAGTAATGAAGAGGTGACGCATTCATGATGCAATGTCACATGTTTGTAAATTAAATACAAACAGCTCACGTGAGCATCCACTTAGTTGAAAAGGGCGAATGAGGGAAGGACACGTGGCGGGGTATTTTTATATCTTAAATTTCATTTCAAATTGCAAATGGAAAGAACGAATTAAACGGACGATATTATGGCGTAAGAATGAAGCTGTGTGCAAAGCCACATGTAAGCCTCCCACCGGTTACATCAATTTCTGCAAAAGCTGCTATCCGAGGTTTAATTTTTGAGGCCAATGATTGGCTTATGATGAGGCGGTGATTAAAGGAAAATTTACATTTCACCCCTTGGCCCTTATATATACACACACACACGCCTCCCCTCTATTATTTTCATTAGGAAATTTTAGTTTTTAGTTTAGCTTTTTAGTTTTTAGCTTATTATTGTTTAGGATTAGCTTATTTCTCATTTCTGAGCTTATTGTACTCGTTGAATTCGAAAGCTTATTCAGTTTTTGTAATAAAGATGGTGTAAGCTTAATGGAGATCTTGGTTTGCTTATTTCTTTGTTTTCTTAACTTCGCATACGTGCTTATCAAATAAGCATTTCTGTGAGCTGATTCCTTCAGCTTATTCCTTTCAAATCTCTTTAGAAGCTTAAAGATCATCTCCTATAAGCTTTCAAAAGCTTATTTGATTTTATGCTATAAGTTTCAAAGGATTTTGGTTAAAATAAGCTCGTATAAGCTTAGATCTAGCTTATTGTCATGCTTAATTTGATTTAAAGTTTTTAGAAGCTCTTATTTCCTGATAAAATAAGTTTCTAAATAGCTTATTTGGTTTAACATGAGATTATATTGCTAAATCGAATTTTTGTGAGCTTATTTGCTATATCGTGTTTTGATATTAGTCGTTTAAGTGCTTTTAGTTTGTTTATACCCCTTGTTGTTGATTCCGTTTGCTTATTAGCTTAGTTTAGTGCTTATTTCGTTTAGGTTTTGGCTTATAGAGTAGATTTAGCTTAAATCTCGTTTAGCTAAAAATCGTTTTAGCTTATTATTAAGGTTTCTTGTTCTAGTGCTTATTCAGTTATTTGAAGAACTTATTTCGTTGCTAGTTGCTTATTCTCGTTTGCTTATTTAGCCTATATAGTATTCGTCTCATTTCTGAAGTAATTAGTGCTTATTCGATTTTAGTGGTTTAAGTTTTCGTGAAAGTTGACTACTCGTTGCTTAATCGAATTTAGTAGTTTGGATTCTCAAGGCTTATTTCGGTGTTAGCTTATTCGTGAGAGCTTATTTGATTTGAGCTTTAGCTTATTAGAGATAGTCAAATTAGTTAAGCTAGGTTATCAACTGGATATGTTTGGTTTGTGGAAATTTAATTGGGCCTGTGAATTGGGCTACGTTTTTAGAATAAATTTGGACTTGTGTTTAATATAAATTGGGCCTGCGTGGATAATATAGTTGGGCTTGCAAGAATTTCAATTGGTTAGAATTGTATGACAGTTTGAATTTTGTTTATGTTGCTTTTGATACCGGTCAACTCATGAGGCGCGGAGCTTAAAGGTTTAGTAAGCTAGAAAGAATTTGATTATTTTCTTTAGCTTATTAAACCGGGTGGTTATCGTTTATTTACGGCTCTTCAATTCGGTTCCATTTTCTATCCTTTTTCAATTAATTAGTGTGGCTTTAGTATAAATGTTTGTCTTTGTCTATTTAATCGTTATGCTTAGTGAGTAGTTTAATTAGTGCTTGTTAAGTGATATTGTGAATTGGAAATTAAGTGTGGATTGTAAAAAGGTTTAATTGATTAATAATTTTTGATTATTTAGATTTGTAGTTTGAATGTTTTAAAGGGCAAAAGCCAGATAAATAGTCAAACGACACATCTAGTAATTAATGTCTTTTTAAGAGATTTTTGTCAAAATAAACCATCCACACAAAATCGGTCTTAGACGGGCGAGCGCTAGATATCCTCTCTTCTAAAAAAATTAATTCCTCATCGAGCGCGCGCGAAGCGATATCTCTCTCACTGTGAGACAAACACACACACACACACACCATCACACACACACACGACATGTTGATCCATCCGTCTCTTAAATCTGTTTAGATTATTTTCGCATAATTCTCGTAGTTTAATTGTTTTGTATAATTCTAGTATTAATATTTTTTTGTATTAAATATAGTTTTCTAAAAAGTAGTTTAATTTCTAAAACCAAAAATTTTAAAAGATAATCAAGCATTTTCTTCAAAACATTAACATGGATTTCAATTCCATCCTCGTCGGGGAATAACGACACCAGAAGATAGACATTACTTTGTCCCTCAAGTAATTTTCTAATCTTTATAACGGGATATACTAGATATTTTTATGACACCATATTGACGTTAAAGTCAAATGGCGCCGCTGCCGGGGAGAGGTGTACGATTTCTATGTGGTGTTTGAAGTTGATTGCTTGAAGATCCTTTCTTCGGAAAGTTTATTTTCGTACTTATTAAAAATATAAAAATCCAAAAATATTTTTCTTCTTATTTTATTTTTCCTTTTCTTTTATAAATATTAAAAAATATTCCAAAAATATTTTTATTTTTATTATCTTTATAAAAATCTAAAAATATACTCTTTTATCCTCTTATTTTATTTAATTCTTATATTCTTTTCCCTCTTATTCGTTTAATTATTTATCATCATGTCTTGGTTTATGAGATGCTCGTGGTGTAGAGGTCTGTTTAACGGTGAAAATTGTCGGCTAGTACCAATTAAGTTACGTGAAGAGAGTTGGTTTTGTAACCCTGATCCCGTTTAATTATGATGAAAACACCGATTTTCTACCCAACTCCTCGGGCCTCAGACATACTCCGTGTGTTATGTGGGAACATTCTCAACTACGTTTATGCTTGTCCACCACGGGTACCGCTTGCACTATAGCAGAACCGTGCTACACTCAAAACTTTGGTGATAATTTATTATCCACAAACAGTGACAGGATGCGAGAAAAAAGAAACCAAAACAAAAAAAGAAAATAAAAAAAAAAATTAGAAAAAAAATAAAAAACAAATAGATAAACAAAAAAAGAATCTAATAAATGAGAATTAAACAATAGCGGCCCCGAGACAAAAGATAAGGGGGGGGGGCGGGCGACGGGGGGGGTGGGGGGGGTGGGGGGGGGGGGGGGGGCCCAAAAGGGGGCGGGGGGCGGGGGGGGTGAATTTATTTTATAAAAAACAAACCCAAAAATAAAAGACAAAATACACAAAATCAATTCCACTAAAACAAACAAAAAAAAATAAACAAAAGATATGAAAAAATTCAAACAAAAAACCAAAAAAAAAAATAAAAAAATAATACTAAAGCAGAAAACCATCAAGACGTAAAAAAACAATCAAAAAAAACCTAAAAATTCATATCAATCACATCCCTCCCCCCCCCCACCCCTACCCCACCCCCACCCTCCCCCGATCCACCCACCCCATCTCTCCCCCATCCCCCCCACTCCCCCCCACCCCCCACCCCCCCCCCCTGCTTTCACCCACCCCCCAATCCTACCTCCACTACCCCCCCCCGCGCCGTCCCCACTCACCCACCCTCCTCCCCCCCCCCCCCCCCCCCCCCCCCCACCCACCCGCGCTCCCAACCAACTCCCACCACCCCTCCTCCACCTCCCCCGCCCCCACCACACCCCCACCCGACCCCCCAACCCCCCACCCCCTTCCCCCACCCCCTCCCCCCCTTCCTCACAATCCCCCTCCCCCCCCACACATACTTCCTTGCGTACCACACCCACTCTCCTCCCTTTCACAGCCCCACACCCCCCCCCTCCCCCCCCCCCCACCACCCCCTGCCCCCCCCCCCTCCCCCCTCCCCCCCCCCCCGCTCGCCTATCCCCCACCAACACCTATAAAACCCCCCCAATAACTTGATGTGTCCCCAGTCGTGTCCACCATGCGCCTATTCAAGTGACCACCGAAAACAACCAAAAACATATTTTAGTCAGACCCTCCATAAATCTAATTAACTACACGGTTATGAACTCAACCCCCACAGCATCCAACGCTCATAAACTCCTACAAAAAATGAGTAGGTCTGAGAATTGCTACATCAAGAGAAACTTCATAAAGCATTAACCGACATTGTGAAAAGTTAAATCAACAAGAGCAGACAGCTAATGTTAGTACTCATACTCTCGATCCTTCGTGACATTTCAATTTTATTTATGCTGATTACAGATTGATGACGAGGTAGATACTATACCTTTTAGATGAAATTACTTTTTAATTCCTCCGACTATTGCAATCACACCCGACTACCGACTAATGGAGCCCGAGGAACTCGCTCACATGGGGGATAGAATCTTAGCTCTATTCCAGAAAAGGACTCAATGAATTTCATAAATAATAGGTGTAAAGGACCTTGTCCAATCCACATTGAGTCCGAGGATACCTCCGACAATGATAGAGGAATGTTTTTGCCTTTTTGTGATAATTACCGTGACTTTCTCTCTAAGTGCCTCTCTCGATGCTAAAGACTGATTTGATACCTCAGTAAGATGATCACTTCCTGAGGAGGATGTTCCAGAGGAAAATTTTAAAATTTATTCGAACCTTCTTTTTGAATTCAATGAAGAGTACATCTCTAGTGACATAAATCCTCTTTATAATGAGGTGTTAGAGAACATCGAGAACAAGGACTCTGTATTGTTCTAACCAGATGAGCTGTCTTTACTAGTCACAACCTCTTTCTGATGCTAATGTGAGGAAATTGGTTTTGACCCAGAGGCGATATTGATGAGATTGGATGCTTTTCTAGATATTGATGTTTCTGACTGATATTTGAGGACTATTATCCTATGATTTGGAGGAGATATAAATCTACCATGAGATTTTGCTTATTAATAACAATAATCCCTAATCTCCCTTTTAAGGTATTATTTAGATCATGGACCCAAAAAGCTTAAAGGGATGAACCTGATAATGATAATTGAAGGTATGTGTTAAAGTTTTTGACCTCGTTAAAAGCAGGGGATCCATGAAAAATTATTTCTCCTACATAATGTAAGTTTAACCCCTTTAAAGGATCGCCATTATTTTCCCCTCACATTTGTTATCAGAATCTTTCTTCCTTATCTCACTTATTAAATGGATTCTTCTATTCTTCTCTCCTCCGAGAGTGAAGATACTATCTTTGACCCTAGCATCTCCGCTTATAGTTTCTATTCCTTAGAGCCGGTGGTATCTCATCGGATTGGAACTTTCATGTGCTTTAATGTTTATCTAAACATCTTGAATGAAAGTCAAATGGAGATTTACTCTTCCACATGTTTCGTCCCTAATATCACGATGATATGGGGAGAGTCAAGCTAGAGACTTGCATAAAAACAAGCGTTTCTCGGGAGGCAACCCGTGTCTTTTCTTCTTTCTATTTTCTTAATAAATAAGTGTGTGATTTTATAGCCCAAGTGTGGAGGCGTGCTTTTTTTTTGGTGTATGGTACCGTTTTTGCAGGATTCTTTAAGATCATGAGACCCGGCTTGTATTCATCCTCCAATCATCCGGTCTTTGATCTTCTGCTTATTTTGGAATCCTCAATCCTGATCATATATATATTTGTTTCCCCTTTCACACTTGGAATTTTTTGCATTTGCCTTTTTCATTCCTAAGTGTGGGGGTAAAACTCGACATTTTTGAACATTGAGGCCAATGTACCATTTCTAAAGTGTGGGGGATTTCGCTGAAATATGATCTTAACATGTGCCTTTTTGTGGTTCCCATGCCCCCCCCCAGCGCGAACCCCTATTTGACCAAAAAATATTTTTTATGTTTTATTATGAAATAATATTATAGTATATATAAATTAAAATAAAATAAAAAGATGACGCAAATATAAAAATATATAAATAAGTAGGCCCGTAGATAGTCACTTTGACTTGACCGACCGAGTTTTTTAAACTCTAGCTTTCCCCTTAGCTTTCGAGACTAAGCGTTTGCTTAACTTTAAAAAATTTTGCAAAGAACGAAAAATAATTGCTTAAATATAAAGTTTAGATGCAAGCGTAGGAGTAAGTTAGATCTCTTTAGAGCTCATAGAGGTTAATTGTGGCTTTTTGATCCCACCAGTTTAATAAACGTTATATAATTGTTAAATAAATAAAGTTACTTTGGTTTTTGAGATTCTTAGTTTAAATCCCTTCATAGAGATTCTTTCTGGTGAAAGTAAGGTATACATCGAGGTTTTGTCAGTGTTGTGGGGAAATAGGCTACCGATTCTTGACGGCTCGCTAACGTTGTCTAGGTAGTTAAAAGACCACAGGACTTGAAATTTGGCTATAATAAAAATATAATAATAAATCGAAGCCGAAATAAAACCACTGGACCATGGTCGGCTCGCATACCGATGTGGAAATCGTTTAAAGGGTAGAGGTAATAATAATAATAAGAACTGTGGGCTAATAAAAGATTACTGGACCATGGTCGGCTCACCTACCGTTGTGACAGTTTTCAAAAGAAGGCACATAGTAAGAATAATAAATTTGAGACTGATAAAAGTTTACCGGATCATGGTCGACTCGCATACCGATATGACAGTTTTCAAAAAGGTCAAGGATCTCTTGGTCGAAATAAGACTCCTGGACCATGTTCGGCTCGCATACCGATGTGGCAGTTGTTTAAAGGACCGGAGGATAATAATGTTGCAATAATAATAATAATAAAGCCAAATTTCGACTCCGGGTTATCTAAATAAAGCCTTCGTCTTTGGACTCGTAGTTGAGTTGTTTCGGATGAAATAAAAAGGATAACCCCTAAATCATGCAAAATTAGAGCCTTAATGTGGACCTTATTCTCACCATATCGTCTCTTTAGGAAAGGATTTCAAACTAATTATGGTCTAAACCGGGTTTACTTTATACGAATAAGGAATTAATTTACTTGTCACCAATAATAAGAATAAAATCCTTAGAGAATTCAGGAATAATGGAGCGAAAAGTGGCTAATGCGTACACAATTAGATTTATGAGTAGTGTTAGCATCTAATCTTATATTTAGCTGTGATTTCGTTTTAAGCTTAGTTTGGAGATTGTGAAAAGTCAAGGATGACGACCTTCCGTTCTTTAAGCCTTTTAAATAAATTTCATAAAAAAATTTATCTTAATTTTTATCTTTTATTGAATAAATGGTTAAAACGGGGGTGCTTGCGAATTAGATGATTTTTGAACCTTTTTAATAGACCTTTTCTGTTCTTTTTTTATTGTGAGGGGTCATAAGTTAAAAGGGATAAGATTATTTATTTCCGGGTTTGTTTTATAAACATTGCGTGTGGGACCAACAATGGCTTAGTGTGGGGGAGTTTGATGTGTGCTAAAACACACATCCTTATAACCCCGGAAAACACTATTAATTGGACTAAAAACATGAAATATGCTTAATATTATTGCAAATATGTTTGTTTTGTGTTTTTATGTCTTGCAGGTACTAGGGATTGAAAACGGAGCAAAAAACATGTATTTTCGGGTTCGTTTCGATCAAGAGTACTTATTATTTGAAGTCAAGACGAAATCGTTAATATTTCCCGAGCATGCCATTGAAAAGAGCACGGAAAAACAAGTCCAGCGGTGCCCTCAGATTTTATTGGGCCAGCCCGTAACCCATTTTATGGGCCGGACCAGCCCAAGCCCAACATTAAGCCCAAAACAATATAAAAGTAATGAAGAGGTGACGCATGCATGATGCAATGTCACATGTTTGTAAATTAAATACAAACAGCTCACGTGAGCATCCACTTAGTTGAAAAGGGCGAATGAGGGAAGGACACGTGGCGGGGTATTTTTATATCTTAAATTTCATTTCAAATTGCAAATGGAAAGAACGAATCAAACGGACGATATTATGGCGTAAGAATGAAGTTGTGTGCAAAGCCACGTGTAAGCCTCTCACCGGTTGGATCAATTTCTGCAAAAGCTGCTATCCGAGGTTTAATTTTTGAGGCCAATGATTGGCTTATGATGAGGCGGTGATTAAAGGAAAATTTACAATTTCACCCCTTGGCCCCTATAAATACACACACGCCTCCCCTCTATTATTTTCATTAGGAAATTTTAGTTTTTAGTTTAGCTTTTTAGTTTTTAGCTTATTATTGTTTAGGATTAGCTTATTTCTCATTTCTGAGCTTATTTTACTCGTTGAATTCGAAAGCTTATTCAGATTTTGTAATAAAGATGGTGTGAGCTTAATGGAGATCTTGGTTTGCTTATTTTTGTTGCTTATTTCTTTGTTTTCTTAACTTCGCATACGTGCTTATCAAATAAGCATTTATGTGAGCTGATTCCTTCAGCTTATTCCTTTCAAATCTCTTTAGAAGCTTAAAGATCATCTCCTATAAGCTTTCAAAAGCTTATTTGATTTTATGCTATAAGTTTTAAAGGATTTTGGTTGAAATAAGCTCGTATAAGCTCAAATCTAGCTTATTGTCGTGCTTAATTTGATTTAAAGTTTTTAGAAGCTCTTATTTCCTGATAACATAAGTTTCTAAATAGCTTATTTGGTTTAACATGAGCTTATATTGCTAAATCGAATTTTTGTGAGCTTATTTGCTATATCGTGTTTTGATAGTAGTCGTTTAAGTGCTTTTAGTTTGTTTATACCCTTTGTTGCTGATTTCGTTTGCTTATTAGCTTAGTTTAGTGCTTATTTCGTTTAGGTTTTGGCTTATAGAGTAAATTTAGCTTAAATCTCTTTTAGCTAAAAATCGTTTTAGCTTATTATTAAGGTTTCTTGTTCTAGGGCTTATTTGGTTATTTGAAGAACTGATTTAGTTGCTAGTTGCTTATTCTCGTTTGCTTATTTAGCCTATATAGTATTCGTCTCATTTTTGAAGTAATTAGTGCTTATTCGATTTTAGTGGTTTAAGTTTTCGTGAAAGTTGACTACTCGTTGCTTAATCGAATTTAGTAGTTTGGATTCTCAAGGCTTATTTCGGTGTTAGCTTATTCGTGAGAGCTTATTTGATTTAAGCTTTAGCTTATTAGAGATAGTCAAATTAGTTAAGCTAGGTTCTCAACTAGATATGTTTGGTTTGTGGAAATTTAATTGGGCCTGTGAATTGTGTTTAATATAAATTTGGGCCTGCGTGGATAATACAGTTGGGCTTGCAAGAATTTCAATTGGTTAGAATTGTATAACAGTTTGAATTTTGTTTGTGTTGCTTTTGGTACCGGTCAACTCATGAGGCGCAGAGCTTAAGGGTTTAGTAAGCTAGAAAGAATTTGATTATTTTCTTTAGCTTATTAAACCGAGTGGTTATCGTTTATTTGTGGCTCTTTAATTCGGTTCCATTTTCTATCCTTTTTCAATTAATTAGTGTGGCTTTAGTATAAAATGTTTTGCTTTGTCTATTTGATCGTTATGCTTAGCGAGTAGTTTAATTAGTGTTTGTTAAGTGATATTGTGAATTGGGAATTAAGTGTGGATTGTAAAAAGGTTTAATTGATTAATAATCTTTGATTATTTAGATTTGTAGTTTGAATGTTTTAAAGGGCAAAAGCCGGAGAAATAGTCGAACGACACATCTAATAATTAATATCTTTTTAAGAGATTTTTGTCAAAATAAACCAACGTTGTGAGATAATTATCTTTTCTAAGGAAATTAATTCGTTAATAGACCTTAATTCACACTTGATGAACTTTTCACGTCACTTAGCAAGCAATTTCGTCTTATAAAACTTTTAGATTATTTTCGCATAATTCTCGTAGTTTAATTGTTTAGTATAATTCTAGTATTAATATTTTTTTGTATTAAATATAGTTTTCTAAAAAGTAGTTTAATTTCTAAAACCAAAAATCTTAAAAGATAATCAAGCATTTTCTTCAAAACATTAACATGGATTTCAATTCATCTCTCGTCGTGGATACGACACTCAGAAGATAGACTATTACTTGACCTCAAGTAATTTTCTTATCTTAACGGGATATACTATATATTATTACGACACGCGTTTGACGTTTATCAGGAAGAATAGGCCTACCTGAAGCAGAAAATTAGGCCTCTGTCTACTGGTGGCTGAACACAAATAAGACGTATTGAAACGCAAAACCGCTTATGGTTGTTACCGCCGTTACCGCTTTATTATCGAATAACTACGGCCAAAATAATTTAGCATAAGATTATGTATTGACTCATATTAGAGCGCTTGTATGCCCACCATGGGTGTACACCTAATAGGTCGCCAAGCCAAGTTACGTACTTTTCCGTGCTTTGGTTACATCGCTCTTATTCATCATAGCCTTACGTAGGTACGGTTTCCGAACACAATATAGCATCCAAACATACGGAAAGAATTTTACCCCCATCACGGATGCTGATGACATTAAATAACGTCTATTTTATAGCATTGTTTATTCCATGTAATTAACCCATTTTGTTTAATTATTGCAAAGAATTGGTACTTAATCGTTTATATTTGAGAATTGCAGTAATTACAAAGTACCTGGTGAATATTAGCAAA
>BQNB010133662.1:6517-18430 GCA_026074375.1 Tanacetum coccineum
TATATATATATATATATATATATATATATATATGTGTGTGTGTGTGTGTGTGTGTGTGTGTGTGTGTGTGTGTGTGTGTGTGTGTGTGTGTGTGATTTATCCTATTGAATCAATGGCTAAATATATATGATTTGATTTTATTGAGAAGGTTTTTATTTTAAGAAGATTGAGAAATCTTTGTTTGAGCCATTGATTCATATATTATCTAATTTGATTCACAAGTAAACATCATTTAATAATGAATCGAATCTATAAATCACAAAATTTGATTCACAAATCATTGTTAAAATCGAGTTATGGTGATGATTTACTTATATTGCAAAATCGAGAGATTTTTAACATTGATTAAAGAGTTTTTTTACATATTTTTTTTATTATAATCACATTAAAATGAGTTCCTACGCTTGAAAAACTTGAATCATAGTTAAAAATCTATCGTTTTTTAAAACCTTCTCAATCGATCTAGCTTCTATTTTTTTCTCTCTCTCTACACACACACACACACACACACACACACACACACACATATATATATATATATATATATATATATATATATATATATATATATATATATATATATATTATATATACACACACACACACACAAATAATATATTATATATTATTTATATATATATATATATACACACGCACACACATAACTATTGATATATATATATAGGGGATGGAGGAGGGAGAGGGAGATGGAGAAAAGAAGGATAGGTGGAGAGGGTTGAGGGAGAGGGGGGGAGAGAGAGAGGGCGGGTGAGGGTGAGAAGAGGAGAGGAGAGAGACGGGAGAGACGAGGAGAGGAGGAGACGGGTCGTGAGATTGTGAGACGAAGCAGTAGTTCACCCGGAAGAAGAGAAGAGAGAGATCGATAGAGTGTTGGTCAACAGAGGTTATGAGTGCGAGAAGATGATGAGAGTGGCGAGAAAGGAAAAAGACCAAGATCCACGTTCATGCGGGGGCAGCGGTACCGGACGTGACGAAGGCTCTCTTGAGAGAATATGCGAGGAGTCAGACCTGTCACAGATCCAGAGAGGTGAGTGAGAGAGACCGAAAGTGAACGCATGGAGAAGGGAGAGAAGGGTGGAGGGGAGCGGATAGATGAGAGGGGTGCAGACGGGTATGATAAGGGAGAGAGAAGGCCGGACCTAGGGGAGACGATGATGAAGCCTAGGAGAGAGGAGCGAGAAGAGGGAAGGGAGGGAGACCCCGATGACGGGATTCGGAGGTAGAGAGGCGCCGGAAAGGAATAGGAGCGGGATGAGATGGAAGAGAACTGGAGAGAGGAAGAGACGGCTCCCCCCCCCCCCCCCGGTAAGCGAGGCGAGAGTAGATCGAGATCCGAGCGCCGACACGAGGACCCTACATGAGAGTACCCGGAGCCACGGATCGGAACGACCGCTGAGGAGGAACGAGGTGAGAGACCCGAGTGATGGGTAGAAGATCGAGAGGCTCGGTACCCCTTAAGTGAGCAGATGAAGAAGCCGAGAGATGCCCCCCATGAAGAGATGACGGGAGAGATAGGGAGAGATGACCGCCCGAGGAGAGAAGAGGGGGAAGAGGGGGAAGAGGAGAGAGAGAAGAGGCGCCAGCGATCGGAGGAGGAGGAGTAGGAGGGGATTGTGGGAGAGAGACGGTGAGAGACCGTATCCTGAGACCGACCGGGAGGAGGGGCCGGACGGAGAGGATTCCTTCTTGGTGAGAGTCCCAGAAGAGGTCCCCCCCCGAGCCCTCCCGGGCCACGACCCTTGGAGGAAGACAGAGGGAAACCTCGGGGGTCGTGCCATGAAGGAGAGGCCCCGCACTGTTTTAGATCGATGTGAGTGAGGAGAACGTGGAGAAGACCCCCCCCCAACTACTGACTGTGGGTGACGAGACTAGACCGCGCCTTCGATAATGTAAGCCGACCCCCCCTTTCGGAACCTGGAGTAGACGTCCCGGGGGGAAGGAGGGGCGACGGAGCGCCCTGTGGAAGCCTCACAATGAGACCAGAGATTGGGGCGAGACGGAGGAACTAAGATGCCCCCGAAGAGAGGAGGGGGAAGAGGGAGGAGAAGACGAGGAGGAGATTCGAGGTGACATGAGCCGGAACTTGATGGCCCGACTACAGAGCAGAGAGGCCGAGAGAGAACGATCGAGGGTAGGCCCCCCCGAAGTAGGATGAGAAGCGAGTGAGACTGTGTCGATGAGAGAGAGAGCCGGAGGGGGAAGAACCTGATGGAGTAGACCCGGGACGAGAAGAGAAGTGAGGGGGGAGGGGGGCATGGATATGCCCAAGGGTCGAGCCCCCCGGGAGAGAGCGGGGGGGGAGATGGTCGGAGGAGATAGAGTTGATAAGAACGAATGAAGTCCACGACGACGCCCCCCCCCCTCCCCCCCCCCCCTACCAAGAGCAGAAGAGAAGGCGAAAAGTGTAGCACGGATGGTCGATCTTAATAGATGGAGCAGAAGGGTAGGACGAAGGAAGATGGAGCTTGAGATGTGTGAGATCGCCACCCCAGATAATGGTCCCCGGATAGAAAGGCTGTATTAGGCCGAACCCTCGACGAGACGACGCGGACGTGGGTCAGACGGATCCCATCCCCGCACGTCCCAAGAAAACTAGATGTGAAGTGAGCGATGCACAGAGGCGAGATGGAGCCCAGAGAATGAAGCGCGAGAACCCCAGGAGACAGAGGTAGAAGGATTAAAAGGAGAGGGGAGAGAGAGGGGTGAGAAGTAGGGGAGAGAAATGAGGACCCCCTTCGAAAGAGTGAGATGGAGAGAGGGAGGACATGATGAAGGAGGAGATATTGAAGAGGAGAAAGAGAGGAGAGGCACGTCGAGGGAGCACATGCGGAGTAGGGACCCCCCCCCCATGAGGAATCGTGAGAAATCGAGGGTTCCCGAGGCGAGCGAGAGCGAGGAAGGCACCGAGGAGGGAAGAGAGGATGAGAGGGAGGTTGTTGTGGAGATCAGATCGGACGAGACGGGAATGTGGAGAGTCGTGGGGACGTGCTTGAGTGAGGGAGAGGCTTCGAAGAGGAGGAGTGATGGGAGGGAGCGATGAGGAGACGTGTGCGAGCGAGGTGTGAGTGATGGAGGAGAAGGAGAGAGGTTGAATGAGAGTGGATTGGGAGTTGAGAGTACGGTGAGAAGGAAGTGGGTGGAGAGGAGGTCGGTGAGAGTTGATGGATGAGAGAGAGTGAAGAGGAGGAGAGAGAGTGAGGATGAGTGAGGAAGCGGGAGAGTGATAGAGAGGCAAGGAGTGGACGATGGGGAGTGGCGGAGTGGCTGATGGGGGGAGATGGATGGGTTGGAGAGATGTTTGAGCTGGGATTGAAGTTTAGATGACCCCCCCTTCGAGACGACTGCGTTGGGACTGATCGAAGAGCGAGCCGTAGACGTAGAAGTTTGCCGTGTGTCCCCGAGAAGCACGACTACGCCGTCAGATGAGTAAGTTGTGACTGAGACGACAGATGATTACACCCAGACAAGCCGAGAGAGTAGGATGCCACTGACGAGCCGGTGAGTATGACAGAGCCCGAGAGAACTATATGAATCCCTGTGCATGGGAAATGAAATTTTTGAGGAGAATGTCCGTAGAGGGTGTGATTGAGTGAGGACGAAGATAGCGGTGGAGTAGGTGGCACCCACGACGCTGATCCCCCCCCCGTGAGGATCGGAGTGATGGGATCACAGAGTGTAGAACCCCCCGATAGAGAGAATCGAGGGTGAGAGCCCTAGTGCTCATGGGTCGTAGATGGAATGTGACCTTCCCATAGAGGGGGTAGAAAAAGAAGCCCGAGCCTAGATACGACCTGTGACTCAGAGCTCCCTTCTAGAGATTTGAGTTTGATGCACGTTGAGGGGATGACATGAGGGGGCTTTGAGAGATGGATGAGCAGAAGACCCCCCTTGAGAGCGACGGATCCCAGTTCAACGATTGACGACGATGAGAGCGAGGGAACCCCGATGAAGATGAGGTGGGGAAACTAATGTGGAGTAGAAGAGAGAGAGATAGGGAAGAGAGAGTGTGAGGGAGAGAGAGGGAGGAGATGGCGAGAGAGTGAGAGAATAGGCCGGGAAAAGGGTTGGGGAGAAGAGAGGGATGAGAGAGAGGGGACCCCGAGGGAGGGGGGGATGATTAGCCCGGTGAGAGGCCGGGTAAGTCTGCGAGGTGAGGGTGAGAAGAGGAGGAACCGGTCGAGAACCTGGAGCTGAGATGAGAGGAGAGAGAGAGAGAGAGAGAGAGAGAGAGAGAGAGTAAATTCTGGATTGGATACATAATCATCGCAACACCTATCTTATATATAGCTTCAAACCTCCGCAACACCTATCTGATTTAGAGCTTCATGTTGTGTCATTGTAATCACTGCACACACTAATCCAGTTGCGTTTAAGAAAGACGATTACAAGCAGCAAAGCTGATGCAAATACTGCTTTACGAAGCGTCACTTGCTGACGATGGATTAGCCCTGTTAGCAATACATGATTTGGCTGTTGTCATCACACAAGATGGCTTCATCATGGCTCGATTGATCATTGTAATGGTCATGTGACCATATTTCAGCTGCCATTTTATAACTTCAGATGACAAAATATTATAATGTTGTTGAACAGGCAGTTCTTATATCAAACTCGGAATCATCTGATTCTTTGGAATGCTTATTCGGCAATGAGAAGGTTGTAAGTAGTCGGAGCATTTCACACCATAAAACTTTGATATAATATTTAATCATACTTACGCAAAACAATATTCTGACGTTACCTGCAAGATACGAAGCTTCATTTCAGGTGTGTGACACATGATTTCGTTATGGCGCTTTCCATACAAAGCAACATATAATCTACCTCCATTATTTTCCTGGACTGAACAAACACTAACATTAAATTTTATATAATTTGTTAACCATAAACACACACTATATCATCAGCTTATTTATCAAACACTAAAACAGTAGTACTACTGAAATTGGGGAAAAGTACCATGGCTAAAATTAAAATGGAGGGAGCTTGTCTATGAATTGCAGCCTCAGTATCCTTCGAGAATGATAACGAGCAGCAATTCTCAGTCCATGTAGAATTCTTGCTAAAAAGAATAGGGCAAATTAATACCTACAGTAAGTTTATTAATGTAGAAACTCTCATTTTCCACCTTAAATGTTTATTCAATACAAATATATGGGTGAAAATGATGAACTAACCACAGTCCTCTGTAAATGATATATGTGCAGGTACCAGTGTTCGTAGCTGAGACCGCATAAAAAAAAATTGGTTATATTATATTTGTTTTATATTGGGAAGGGGTAGGGTATAACAAGATGTGAGTAAATTCATATGTGTATGTCTCACCTTTAGGTCCAATAAGTCTTTCATTGCAATATTGTAATCGTAAATCTTGAAATTAAGAGGGTCAAAGAACAAGATGCTTCTACAAAATCGTAGTAAAATGAACAAACTGTGAATAAATGAGAATAAAAAATTAGATAGAAAATCAGTAGAAAATTCCTGTTAATAGTAAAGTCACGATGCATGGAGTTCTTCTAGAGTTTAAGGTTTGACTTGTCACGGCCTTTCTGCATTTGAGATTGTAGAAACCTTTCTTTATCTTCAGAATATTTTGCTAAAGTCTTGAAACTGGATACCTGATATGCAACATACGAAAAGTTTAGTTTTATGAAAACTAATATACAGTGTCAGAAAATAGTATACAACACTTCTAAGAAATTCAATATCTTACCTCAATAACCGATCCTTTTATACTCACTCTACATATAGGAAACCTGCGTCCAATAATTATGCAGCGATGAAACTGCTTCTTAACCTGCAAAAACAGATATTATACTTAACTCAACATCGCATACCATAAATTAAACAGCAAATGCTCCAAATGAGAAAAACCTGATGAAGATCAACTGTAGTTATAACATCAAAATCTTTCGGTATTCTATTTAGAATTAAATCTCTCACACAACCACCAACCAAATACGCTTCAAATCCTATAATAATGAAGTTAACATTAGAATTCTGTAATCTGGAGATGAATATTGGTACAAGTTTTTCAAGTTACAACATATTAAAGGGTTATAGGAAGTCGCAGTAGCTCAAGTTACAAATTCATGGCACATTTCTCACGGGAGGTAGTTACTCGTATATAATAGGGTTTTAGGCATAGAATAGTAACAAACTTTCTTCATTGTCTTGTTTTGATACATGAACTCGGAAAAAGTGAATGGAACAACTTAATTATTGTGTTCAAAGGATGTATAGGTATCATAATCATGTAAAAACAAAACACCCACGTATTATCCATATATTCACTTACTAGATCAACCATCTTAAGTCTTTGATACAACGTCGCACTCAACACATTCCTCATGTTCTGAATGAATAATTATGATTTATATTTAGCATCCCAGTCTTCACATAACATTTTCTCCCTCTACTTATGACCATATTGGCACACATCGTATTCGGTTAAAATAGCTTATATCAGAACAATATTCATGTCAAACATTTTTTAATTTCAAAAACATACCACCATCCATGTGTTGCAGAAAACCCTTCTCAAAGACTTACAGTCACGAAACATTTTAGCGTAGTTTAGAACATGAGTAAACATGTCAATTGCTCCACTTGCGATAAGATTTATTAATCTTAACCAGTTACTAACCCCACTCGACCCTCCCTTATTTGTATAAAGAAGTGCATATCAATGTTTGGAACTCTTATTGTTTTCTGATTACTAACTTATGCATATCTTACATAACCTATAAAAAATCTTGCTCAATTAATAACTTATGCATATTTTAAAAAAATTAGAAAATTTTAGCACTTAATCTGATAAAAGTAACATAACCTATTGAGTTTCACTTTATATCCCTTCATCTGAAAAAAGTGTCAAGAAGCCAATATATATATATATATATATATATATATATATATACCTATAATATAAATATATATTCTATATATATATATAATAAATATATAAAAATATACGTATAATATGAAAGAAAACTAAAATACAGTACGAATTCAAGTGCTTACATGCTGAGATCCAAAACAATTAGTCGGCAGCTAAGACAACAACATATTTTCATCATTAAGGTTTTAGGATAAGATACATACCTTTTTTACGTGGTTCATTAGGGTTTTTAAAAGAAGAGATGCACAACTTCTCGTATACATAATACCTAAAAAAATTAAAACCACAATTTGAACGTTAGGGTTTGGAGAAAAAGATACATAGGTTAGGGTCTGGTATACATAATACATACGTGCTCATGCAAATGGTGTTTTTATCATTGGATTATTTTGAGTTCTTAAAAGTTTATGGCTCCTGGAACCTTGCTTAGCCTTACAAAAGTCAGTAAACAAAATAAAACATAACCCCCATGCTACAGGCCTTATTCGCCATGCTTTTATTTAGCAAATCACATAAAAACATATAATATATAGAAATAAATTATCACCTCAATGAAGCTTTTGTAAATGGCTAAAAATAGCCTATGCACTTCCAGGTGCCCTTCAACAATCTGAAGCTCTTTCGTAATTATCTCCGACCCAAAATGCTACAAACAAAAACCGTTTATTAGCTTACTTAAAGCAAACAAAATAATATCATAAAACAAAGTGTTGATATGAGGGCTCCGAACTACAAATTAAGACTAAAGACATGATACATACCTTATAAATAAGACCAACACTACTAAGTATATATAGTAGCAAACCAAGACTCGGATCATACACTCCATATATTTGTAAGCCAAACATGATCTGTAAATCAAAACCAAATGTAACATTTCTCAATTTCAAGTCATTTTACGACTCCAATTATTCTTCACTATTTATTTTAGTCCAATACGCGTTTACTTTTAATTTAACTTTTAAACTAAATCGTGTAGACTAGAAATAATCATTTAACATAAACGGTCACCAAATAAATTAAGGTTTACGTCAAACAAGTGTTATGTAATTATTACGAATATAATTATTGACCTTGCACATTTTATTTTTATTGGTCACGTAAAAGGCTTACGTTTCGCAATAAAATACCTTTAGACACACCTCGGAAATACCTATACCTATCTATACTCTAACCAATACCCACTTTAAAACCTTAAACACAAAAGTTACTCAATTTTTGTGTTAATAAGCCATTATGGCCGGCTATGGGTAAAGAAAACCCATAAACCATTGGATAAATACACACATCTTGTACAACCTAGAAGTAATTAAAGAAGTGTACTAAATAAATCTTACCCAAGACTACATCTTGCGTTTTCACTCCCTAAGCAACTCGTCACCCACACAAATCAACTAGGAAATCTTCTTTTATCTTCCTAAGTACATGTACAACCTAGGACCAATTAAGGCTTGTCCTTAATGTTCCCAATTAGCCTAAAACCCAAAGGATAATAACCATCTTGGATCCTCTTTTGTTCTTGGATAACCGCGGCTAGCAACAAGCACCAACACACAACCATAAGATTTTCAAATCTTAAGCAAATCTTGTACCATAATCTTGCCATTAAAGAATGTACTTAGGAGGTATTGTCAATACCATTTGAGATTAACTAGAAACCTCAAAACCACCACTTAGGGCACGGTTTGGTTTAGTTAGGGACTAGAGAAAGCTAACTAATCCTAAAGTCTATATAAACCCACTCATGCATAACACAAAACACTTCTTACAAACACTTAACAAGTCTCTAAACAAAAACCATCCTTGTTCTCCTTTTTGTTTCGGGACACCACTGCCGCAACCAAACCACACCATAACACGACGTCACAATAATATTCAAGAGGCTAGGGACTTACGTTTAAGGGTTTGGAAGCACGGGAGGATTCAGGTTAAGCTTAGTTTTGATATACGATCGTGAATACACTTCGGGTTGTCATTCCACACGTCCAAACTCGACACCAAGACTCTAGGACTCCTTGTAAGTCGCGCTCTAAGCTTACCTATTCATATTATGTTTACCTTACCTTGATTTCTAGACATATGGGTCACGTTAGTTTGTAATTAACAAACTAACGAGAGTTGTGCATGCATGGTACGATTTATACGTATACATAATCTTGTGTGGTGCTAAAAATGTGTAACATAGATAAAACACGACTCGTCAAGGGCTAGGGCAAGAAAGGGGTACGTTAAAAACACATACACACGTAAACTTTGTCTATGAATTCGATGGCTTGACTTGGGAATGGGTATTCCAATTAATGGAATGGTTGCATGTATGGTATAAGAATTAGAAGCATGCCTAACGAACTTGAATTAATCGACACGACGTCAAAGATTATAAAACACAAACCAAACACACCACAGTGGACGTTTAAGTCCATTGTTGGGCCTTAAAACCTACGAGCGGGTCACCCATACTTATAAGATGGATTGTTCATAGCTTAAGTGCTTAATAGTGACATACGTAGCTTAACGAAAACCTTAACGAGCCCTAATATCTCTAATAAATCCTAACGTGCCATTATGGGGCTTGATAAATCCTTAACGAGGCCTAATTTGGGCCCAGTGATCTCTAATAAGTTTGAACAGCTTATTTGATGGCTTATACAGCTTTGGTAGGCTTATTAAGGGCCTAAAGTACTCATGGACCTAAGTGGGAGAAACCCACGCGTTTAAAATGCTTAACGGTCTCTTAATGGGCCCAAAGGCCCATTAACGGGGCTTATAGCTTATGGAATAAGCCAGGAAGTACAAACAGCTTAAAACGGGCTCATAAGTGCTTAATGAGATTAGAAAAGTAAGTTGGATCATGGATGAAACCCAACTGGATCCTTTTAACCTCTACGGGTTGAACGAAATGGGCTAACAAGCCTAATAAGCTCAAATAAGCTCACCCGGGCTTATTTTGAAGTTGTCACAGTTTATATAACTTATTGGAGTCTAAGGAAGCCTTTTGCCACTTTTCAAATCTTAATTGGGCTTAAAATGCGATTTTTACAAGTTAAGTGACTAAAAGTGTCAAATTGCAAACTTAAGGGTTAAAACTGTCAAAATTGGATTTATAAAGTTTTAGGGACTGTTTTGTCACTTCTGAAACTTAAAGGGGTGTTTTGAAAGTATAAGGACCTAAAGTGTAATTTTTGTAAAGTTGAAGGACTAAAGGTGTGAATGTGGAAACCTAAGGGTTTAAAATGTAAATATTATATTTTCATAAACATAGGGACTGTTTTTGTAAATATAGAAAACCTAAGGGTATTGTACGAACGAAAGTGATTTTAATAAACACTTAACGAATCGGACAAGTTATAATATTTATCGGATATTATACAAATTAAAACACGACTTAATAAACCTAAGGTATACGTGTGTAATCGTATACCTTCCCAAGAGCCAACAAGTAAAGACAAATACAATAAACATGTGCACCACCACACAAGTGATAACAGTATATATAAACTAGCAAATTTATTGTAGTTTATGCATTGAGTCGTTAGCCTAAACTTGTAGACTAAGACTGGCCGTATTTACTTAGGTATTTGACGGTGAGATTCATTTGCCATACTTGGATATATTTATCATTCACAGGGGACTACCTACTAAGGTGAGTTCATAGCCCCATGCTTTAGAATTATTTAAATGTTTTACATCTTTGGGGTGAGAACATGCTTTGTTTTACAAATTGGACGCAAGGGTACATTTTATACAATGATTACGTGTTTTGCCTAAGTAGCGATAACCCACTGAGCCCTTTATCATGAACTGTCAATTACTAGATTGTAAGCGCGAGTGTTATAAATAGATCTATTTGGGATTGACGTCCCCGTTTGGGTGAGTAGCGCTCACTGTGCCGGTTTGCCGGACAACAAACGTATACCATGTCGGATTTGGGATGTTGCGGGTTAGAACATCATTCACGGGCATTGTTGGCAATTTATTGCATTCATACATGTCGAGCTTCAGTGTCATGAGCTTAGGAAAACGTAATTACTTTTTATGATGTTTGCATCTGTTGCTTAATCATACACTTGGAAATCTTGCGGTCCTACAATTGATTTACATAAACCTATGAATTCACCAACTTTATGTTGACGTTTTAAGCATGTTTTTCTCAGGTCAATAAGGCACGAGGTGCCCAGATACATTGGGGGTCACTCTTTGGAGAGAGTCAATACTAAAGATTTGGGTCGTATTACATTTTGGGAACATTTGTTATAAACCGAAATCTTTACCTTTATTGTCGAATAATTTGAAGCCATGAGCTTATGTAATGAACAAGTATTTTGTTAATCCAATGTATCGTTTTAAAACGACACGTTTAGTGGTCGTTCTCATATCTTGTGCTATTGATCTATGAAGTAACGCCCTCGGATATTCAACATTCCGCTGCTACCCATATTTGGGGGTGTTACAGTATGAGTTGTATTATAGTTCACACAGTTGACGTTTTTAGAGTTGAATTTGAATACATGAATACGTAAATTATTTATATAGATATTTGAAGGAAAGAACGGGTCAATTCACTAATTTGTTTACTATATGTGTTTCTTGACGGGTTTCTTACTTGATATTCCTTCAGCATGTTGTTTGTATAGCTAATTGATTTTATGTTCATGAGAAGTTATTATAATACGACTAGCTACTACTCATTATTCATGCTTTCGAAACTGATTTGTTATGTGAAGTACATCTTAATTTTTTATAGAGCTATGTTTGTTTATAAATAAAAATTTTATTTAGCTACCCGCGAATTTCGCGGGTTTATAAGCTAGTACTTTTACATTTAAATATAATTAATCTAATATCAAATTTATATATAAATATTAAATAACAATACATTTTTTTTATAATATACTAGCCTATAAACCCGTGATAAATCACGGGTGGCTTATAAAAAGTTTAAAAAAGCAAAGTTCAAACACTTAAATTTAAGAAAATTTAATTCTCAAACG